>OVAY01000819.1:0-43813 GCA_900406395.1 Kernera saxatilis | reverse complement strand
CGAAATTTTTCGTCGTAAAAAATTCGATGTAAACTCTTCATTTTCTTGTAGCGAAAGGAAATTTCGAGGATTGTTTAATATGGGCAATATCAATGAGTTGCCTGACGATTTACTCGTGAGGATATTGTCGTTCATTCCAACAAAAGATGTTGTGGCTACGTGTCTTTTATCGAAACGATGGGAGTCTCTCTGGACGAACGTGACGAGACTGGAATATGATCAAGAGTATCACTATGCTAGGAGAATTGGATTTTCAAGATTTGTTGACAAGTCTCTACTTTCACATCAATCTCCGGTTCTAGAAAGCCTTCATTTCAAATTCAAATCTGGGTATGCTTATAGGAAATTGGATTGTGGATTCGAACTGCAACCAATCGTCACATACGCGAGGTCACGCTCGAATGTGGTGATATATTGATCCGTTTACCGTTGAGTTTGTTAACCTGCAAAACACTTGTGATCTTGAAACTCAAAGGTTGGATCGATCTGAACATTCCTTTGACTGCCTCTCTTCCTTCCCTCAAGACTCTTCACATTCTCCTCCTGAGGGAGTCAAACTATGAATCGTTTTCTAGGCTTTTATCAAATTGTCCTGTTCTTGTTGACCTCATGGTGGAACAAAGAAAAAGCAATGCTATGTCAAAGCTTAATATTGCGGTTCCTTCATTGCAGAGATTGTCCATTAGGACAGTAACTGAGAGTGACAATTGTTTAGGATATTTTACCTACGCCAAGTATATTCCAAAGGTTGCGATAAATGTTCCTTCTTTGAAATACTTAAACATTGACGGTCAGGGGAATGACTTTGATGTCACTAAGAACTTGCCTCAAGTTGTGGAGGCAAGGATCAAAGCTAACGAAACATCTACCAAAGTTTTTCTCAGATATCTTACCAGCTCGGTCAAGCGTCTTTTGTTATCAGTTCAATCGCTTCAAGCTATCAGTTCTTTAAACCATCAAAAGTTGAAGGCTTTTTCGCCCTTGCAGGATGTGTATCCTACCGGTAGTTTCTTCAGTCAACTTGTACATTTGGAGATATGCATATCTACAAATGGGTGGTTGAAGTTAGTTGCACACATGCTCGAAGGTTCTTTTAAACTACGAGTTCTCAAGCTATTCCATGTAATAATGCAGCATCCCCCCCACTTTGGACTAATTACTACACTCTCATTTTCCTTATTAACTCTAGTCTAAGACCCTTTTCTTTATATGTTCTTTTAGTTTTGGTGCTCTGTGATCTGATTAATATAATGTTTGTTTCCCTTTCACTCTGGTCTTAGAAACATTCCAACTTGTTGATGCGTTCCTTGGATCGCTGGGACCCGCCGAGCTCTATTCCAGAATGTATGGTGTCCAGTCTTGAAACACTAGAGTGGAGAGGATACTTAGGGAGAGAAATAGATAAGGAGCTTATGAGTTATCTCCTGAAGCATTCGTTGTGTTTGAAGACGGCGATAGTCACACCCAATGAATCCAAGGGTGTGGAAGAAATGCATCAGATGGTCGAGGTCTTAGCTTCTGTGCCAGTAGGTTCAAAGACATGCAAACTTGTGTTCGACTTATGAAGTTGTAAGTTAGAAAAAGGAAATAGGATGTTGTGTTTGGACTCAATTGCTGCAAATAGAGTTAAGAGTTAAGGATGAAACCTATTAATGGTATTACCAGATAAATGAAGAAAGATTATTTTACTGATGTTGCGTTGATTCTCTCTCGATTCAACCATGAAGGAAATAACCAAAACAGAGGAGCTGCCTTGCAAATCAAGTCATCCAGCTCTGTATTATGGTTTGAACCGGTTGATACAGAGTCTATCTTAGACCGATACAGAGATAATTAAAGAAGATCGGCGGTGTAAAGTAGTCCAACTAAATTATCCACAGTTAAACTCCTCAAGGAAGATATATCAATGGTAAATCTTTTCACATTGTCGCCTGCTCCTCGTCTTACAACCAAATCTTCAAGAATTGGGCAAATGTTTAAAAGCCTTTTAACAGATTCGTCGCCTCGGAACTCCACCGATAAAAGGTGCAGACTTTTAAGAGAGTGCAAATTTACTTTTACATCTTATTGGAAATCCATATTATTTTTAAATATATTTTTCAAAAATAATATTAAAAGATTTTTTTTTTTACGATTAGGTTGTTTTGATATAAAAAAAAAAATCGAAACAAGAATCTGTTTGTTTTAATCCATTCGTTTTTGTTTAAGATTGAACGTTTCCTTTATTTCTAACTTATTTTCTTCCGTGTTGAATGCTCCTGACTTTTTTAGAAGAAAAAATAAAAATAAACCAACCATATATTCTCTGTTTTTCCTTTTTTTTTTTTAAAAGACAAAACGAATTCCACAACATTCCCTTTTCCTATTTGGACTGCGCACAAACCCATTGGTCCATTGTTTAAGTTTGAGTTCCAGTTTCTCTTCTTTTCTCCGTTCGTATCGTCTGATTTCTTAAAGAATCCGAGGATGGACATGATCAGTGGCTTGACGGATGATTTGATCTTGAAGATATTGTCATCACTTTTGTTTAAGGATGTGATAGTCACGAGTGTCTTGTCCAAACGATGGCGATCTCTATGGAAGTTGACGCCGAAACTCAATGTTGGTGAATTCTCACATAGTTCGATTCCTAGATCTTTGGCAATTAGTAATCCTCAGGTTCTTAAGAGCTTGGATATCAAGTTTGTCTCGTGGAGAATGACTTGTCATTTAACGATGAATTCTTGGGTAAACCCAGCAGTTTATTGCGGTTTGAGAGAGCTGAGAATCGAGCTTTTTTACAAGTCCTTAGAATTGCCGATTAGCTTGTATACATGTGGAACCCTCGAAACCTTGATACTCCGTAGACTACATCTCGTGGATGTTCCGCCTTCGGTTTGTTTGCGGTCCCTCAAAACGCTCGGCCTTTTATCCGTGAAGTTCTCATGTGACGAATCTGTTCAAAAGCTTTTAAGCATTTGTCCGGTTCTTGAAGATTTGGTTGTAAGACGATTCACTTATGTCGGTGTCAAGACATACACTATCAATGCGCCTACTTTGAGGAGTTTATGTATCGATTATCCATGGGCGGTATCTCAACTCGCGGGTGTTCATGGGTTTGTGATAAAGGCTCCTTCTTTGAGATACTTGAACATTAGGGATAAATTCAGTGACTTTTTACAGTTTGACAATATACCTCAGCTGGTTGAGGCGAATGTCGAGGCTGTTTGTGACCAATCTGAAAGTTTGCTTGGATCTCTTGCCTCAGTCCGGCATCTCTCTTTGTGTTCTAGAACGTCAAAGGTAAACTTTTGTTTACTTGAACCCAATTAAGTCTAATAACGTCGAAAGATCTTTTGACCAAATTCTTTGTTGTCATTACATGGAATAACGCTCTTTGTGTTTTGCTTCAACTGTAGATTCCATGTCATATAGACACTTTCTTCTTCTATCTTGAAAAGTTAGATTTGTGTACATGTTATGCGGGGTGGTGGAATCTACTTACCCGTATACTAAAAAATGCTCCAAGACTACGAGTTCTCAAGCTTAAGTCGGTATGTAGTAGTATTCACTTTCCTTTATTTGTGTGTTTTCAGTTTCTCAATGGTCTAAAGCTAACCAACACGTATGTTGTGCATCTCAGAAACATTGTGTCCAATACCATGAACCAATGGATTGCTTGAACCAGCAGAGTTATTTTCCCGGATGTGTCGAGATTTTGGAGTGGAGAGAGTATAAAGGCACAAAGGCAGAGGAAGAAGTTGCAAAGTACATCCTAGCAAACGCTGGTCATCTAAAGATGGCGACATTCTCCTCAAAATCTACAGAGAAACATCAAATGTTCAAGAAGTTAGAATCTGTGCCCGTTAGTTCAAAAGAATGTCATCTTGTGTTTGATTGAAATTATCTGTGACAGTGTCTCAAGAGACACCATGTTTTTGGACTGACTAATGACAACACTTGCACCTTTTTCATCTTTCAATTTTTTTTTTATGGGTTTTGTGAAAAACAGAGAAGTGGTAGACTGACAAATATATAATTAACTATAAACATCATAAAATTGTAGCATCATTTATATGTAGATGTGATTCTGTCCCAAATGGTAAGAGAGTATATTTTTCATTCAAACAACAGCTGAGATATTGTTCAAACTCTACACATAGATTTTAACTCCTTTACTATCCTCTTCAAGATTGAAGGTTGATCTAAAAGGTGATTATCGCTTTCTTTAAGATCAGCTCAAGATTTTCTCTTTTTTGGTTCTAGATCTAACACATCTCCTTCTGCTTGTTGGCGATCTATAAAGGAGATGTAGAGCAAGAACGTAACGAAGAGCTGTAAGAGTTTATTATGAACATCTAATTTGTCAGTCAAATTTTAAATTTACACAAACATGAAACAATGGACAAAGTGTTTAAAGGAATCGACAATCACATCGAGATCAATCTTCAAACACAATCTCGGTTGGTTCCATGTAGATGGGAGATCCGAAAACAAAACGAGAATACCAAAAAGTGTCTGAAAATTATGAGTTCTTGTTTACTCAACTCCTTTGATTTACTCGGGAAACAGAACATAGAACTACTAGAAATAGAGGACTACAAGGAAAAAGAAAACAGAGGATCAAAACAGAGACTAGCCAAGGCCTTGTTTACAACATGTTTTAATTTGGATTGTGTAATGATAATAAACATGTGAAATGGGTGCATAAGAATGTTGTGCTCAGCCTGGAATGATCATTAGAAGCACGTACAGGACATATTTGCATCTTTTCTCTCTCTTTTTTTTGTTGCTTAATTGCGTGTAAATATATGGTCCTTGATATAGATGTGATTATGTACCAAATGGTAAGAGATGTAATAAAGTTTTCATTTAAACAGAAGCTGAGACATTGTGGAAATTCTAGACATAGATGTTAACTCCTTCGCCAGCTTCTCTTTCCCTATAGGCTTCAAGGTAATTGTCGCTTTCTTTACACACTTTGAGTTTGCAAGGATACATCTCATGAGTTGTTTCTCATCTCCTCTTCCTCTATATTTTTTCCACTCAAAGACCTCTAGATAGGACGACAAGCATCTGGGAATAAAACTCGGTTGGTTCCACGACAATGGGAGATCCCCGGGTCGATATCCATATTTCTGGATCCAAGTACATCAATTTAAGAGTTGTAATCAAAGAATCAGTTTATGCATATGGATAATGTATTGTCACTTACAGAATTGATTTGGAGAAACCGTAGTTTAGGAGAGTTATTGAGAATAGGTAGAAGTAGATTCGACCAGTCATTGGCCATTGTACGTAGCTTAAACCGTTGAAGCCGAGAGAAGGTAATGCCACTAAAACTCACATCCTGTAATGATTAAAAGTAACAACATAAAGGTAGTGTGATCACAGTAATGACCGAGAGCGAGAGAGAGAGAGAGAGAGATCGAAATTGGTACCTCAGGAAATTTTAAACATAAAGTGAGAGACGTGACCAAGGAAAGTGATCTGAGAAACTTTTCGTCAGTGTGACAAAGAATGCGAATACAAGGCACATTCTTGGTAGAGAAAGTGTCTCTCCGGTTATTAGAGATGTAGAGGCGTATGGTCGATCTGGCAAGAACAGAGCAACTCGATAAAAGCCTAACAAGAGAATCTTCGTCTTTGTACACCACAAAAACAATAACAGCATTTTGAGAGACGGAAGGCAAGCCGAAGATGGAACATCCACAAGAATCTTGCCCGAGAGAGTCAATTCGACGAGTGTTTTGCAAGTGTAAAGGCTCTTAGGCAAGTTGGTAAGCTTTGTGGATCTGAGGAGCTCGAACTCTAGCACGCGGACATAACGATCAACTGCGTATGCGATCCACTTTCCGAAATCAACATCAACATCAACATCAGTTACAACATTTATCCGGCGTTGGATACGTAGACATTCTAATACAGGTGCCTTGTGAAGTTCCAGTGACTTGTCAAGAAACCTACAAAGGCTTTTGGGTGTACCGTCACTGTCTTTGTACTCCAGATTAGGCACCATCGTCCAGACAAAACGCCATCGTTTTGACAAAATCATGGTGGCCAATGCATCTTTGGTCGAGACAAAAGACAAAATCTGGACGAACAAATCATCAGGCAACGCACTGATCCTGTCTCTCGAAGCAACAACCTCTTGGCAACGTTTGGCTCTTAGTGGTGACATAGAGCTAAGAATTCGTAATTAAGATTACAGAAATAGACGAACAAATGTAGACGACGAGGGGCAGGAAGGTTAAAACCCTAAAAACTTAATTAGATTAGGCAGAAGATCCTTTGTAATTTCTCGTTGCTGTGAGAATAACTCAATTCCACTTTCACAAATGTAAAACCCTAACGTTTATGAGAACTTAACCTATACGGCAATTGTTGTTATTTATAAGCACTCGCCTAATTAATTTTAGAGTTATTTTGGAATGTATGTAGTTTTAGAAAGTATAATTTGGAAAGTGTGTAGTTTTAAAAACTATTTGAAGAATGAGTAGTTTTCACTGTTTGTGTAATAGAGAAGTGTATTAGAGGAGAGTTTTTGAAAATGACTGAAATACCCCTCCCTTATCAACAAAAAAGAGAGAGATTTGTTTCTTCTAAATTCTTATAATTTGATTTAGTTAAACAATTTTAATTCAAAAATCACAATAACCATATATTAATTTATAAAAAAATAATTTGAATCTAATAAGTTCCATTTTGCTATAGTTTTGGCATGTTTAGCAGCAGTTTACAATAATACAGTAAAATATGGTGTACAATGATGATTGGTAACCTAAAGCGATACGGATTTTTTAGCGGATAGCGGGAGTGGTAAGCGATTACGGAATAATGCAAAACTGTAAAAATGAGTTGTAAGAGAAAGCGGTACAAAAAAACTGAGAATAAAATTTTTGGTATCGCTTTTAGTATAGCTTTTGTGATTGGTAACTGTAAAAACGGTAAACCCCGTACCGCAGCGGTACCTGGTTACCAATCAAACCATNACCAGTGCTTGTACATATACAAAATATGATGGTGTACAAGATGATGTATGATGATGATTGAAAATGTAGTGTACCAGATATGAATATAAAATAATAGTGCTTGTACACTACGTCTTCCCCCGTACACCAATGCTTGTACTTGTAAAATATAACAATGTACAAGATGGTGTACAAACGCTTGTTTAAAATGGTGTACAATCACTAGTGTTTAACAATCATATCTCGTACACCACCATATAGTTGTACACCATTTCATTTGTACACCATCGGATCCCACCAAATAAATTGAAGGGTATTTTTGTCTTTTTCTCCTAATTTGTCTTATTTTCCTCTCACAATCTTTTCTATCTCACAAATAGTAAAAAACTACTCATTCCTCAAATATGTTTTTAAAACTACCTAATTTTTAAATTACTTTATAAAAACTACCCTACTCACAAATACACCCTTAATTTTATCGTCGGATGGATCCCTTCTAATAAGTAATAACTACTTTTATATATATATTATTAAAAAAACAATTCTTCAAGGCTTCAAGCACAAGCACTAGTAGAACCAATCAGCGGATCAAGATATAAAAACCGGACTTGTTAGCCTTTTGTTGATCTTTACTCACTCGCAAAACAAAACAAATAAACCAAAAAGGCCAAATTTTTTCATTCCATTAAATTTTAATATAATATATAATATATTTCTAATTTATTTGTCATATATTAATAATATTTTTTTTTGAGAATAATAGATTTAAAATATAATAATTTTACTTAATTTTTGATAATTTTGGTTTGATTTCTCGCTTCATAAGCGTTCCGAAATCAAACTGATCTATAAATGAACCGAACTAACATATAATGAAATTAGGGAAATTGTAGTGTATAACCATAAAAAATTAATAATTTGTCAACTAACCATAAAAAAAATTGGCTACAGTATTCCTTGTATAAACTATAATATATACAAGATTACTCTTACTTCATTTTTACACACACACGAGCTTATTTGTTTATTATTTTTTGTTCTNTTTTTTTTTTTTTTTTTTTTTTTTTTTTTTTTTTTTTTTTTTTCTTACCCCTTTCATCTTATTTTTTTAAAATCTCTTCAATATAAATTGATTACAACTTGAAATCCAACTGAAAAAATTATATATTTTTTTTCTGCATATGACATAATTTGAATTTTTTCAAATGAATACAAATTTCTCAAAAACTAAATAATTAATTATAATTAAAAAATTTTCGTACTACATAGAACACAATAACATTCTATTCCATAGAATCCAACAATGTTCTATACCATAGTTTTAAATAAATTCATCATTTTCAAATTTAGAACATTTTTAAGCATATATTTAAAGTTTGGTTTCATAATTTTGGATTTGTAGTTTAGTATTTTAAAGTTAAAATTGATTTAGAAATAGTCTATAAAAAATAGTATAGTATGATATTCTATTTTTATGTGATCCTATATAGTATAATATGTTCCTAATTACAAACTATTCACCACCGGCACTACCACAACCACCACCGCCGCCACCACCACCACCACTTTGCCACCGCTAACGCCACCACTACCGCTATCACCACCACCACTACCATCGTACTATGAATGATAAATAGTATAGTACTATTCATGTATTTGTATTCGAAATATCATGTGCGGTGAGCATTATATAGAATAAAAATAGAATATTATTTTTGCGTGTTCTATATGAGAAAAGAATAGTTTCGTCCACAAATGATTAACAAATCTAAGTAAGATCGCCGTGTTCTATTCTATGTATTTCTATATAGAATAACACATATTATTTTTGGATGATATTTTGTATTTACAGTTTAGTTATGTAGTAATGGTGAATAGAACAAAAATAGAATACGCATCAATCTATATAGAATAGCTAGATTAACATGAATTTTACATAAGAACAATATAATATACTATACAAATCCATATGAAAACATAAAATTAATAACTTCTTATATATACTGTGTTATATTCTATGTATTTTTATATAGAATAACATATTATTTTTTTATTAAACCACAACATGAAAAAGAGATGATGATGTAACATCATCTCTCTTGTCTACGACGACATAGACCTCACAGCAAAGTAATAATTAATTACTTAATATTTTAAATGATATAACTATATTATTTTATTATGTACAAATTCACCCATGAAATTAATCCATGCGCATTAATAAAATGTAATTCGGTTGCTTTTGACTATGACTCTTTTACTTCTTCTCGCACAAATGCGAAACCCTACACAATCC
The DNA here is from genome assembly GCA_900406395.1 of Kernera saxatilis. Lineage (NCBI taxonomy): Eukaryota > Viridiplantae > Streptophyta > Magnoliopsida > Brassicales > Brassicaceae > Kernera > Kernera saxatilis. Next base: position 34,567 of record OVAY01000819.1, on the reverse strand, counting down.
AGAATAAACACATTTCGTCTCTGAAGCAACGATTTGGCCGTAAATCGTAAGTTTTGCTACTTTCATTGCGTTTCTGCTTCTGGTGTTTTTAACCAATCGTTGTTTTCCGCCGGAAATCTCAATTGATTTTTAACCCAATTGCGAGCGAATCAGTTTCTTTGTGATTCTGAGACAAATCCGTTTAAAAAATCGTTATTTTCTCTGATGTCGAACCTTTCTTGACTGCATCATAGTGTGAATTTCCGGTATCTTCTTCCTGCGTCCTCTTCGGATCCAATGTTTGCATATGGTTGTCTTCTTTAGTTCCTGATAAAATCAAGATACCCAGAACTTCAATTTTCTTTCTTTTTTTTTCCTTTTTTTTTTTGCAGGAATCAGAGCTGTTTGTGAAATTAATCAGTAAAAAAGGTGAAAGTTTTTGTAATCTAAATGGGCGATTATAGGGATAGGATAAGTCATTTGCCAGATGATTTCCTCTTACAGATATTGTCGTGGCTTCCAACAAAAGATGCCTTGGTGACGAGTCGTTTGTCGAAACGATGGCGGTTTCTTTGGACATTAGTCCCTAGGCTCAACTTTGATCTCAGGCTTCACGATAATACATGTCCGAAGTTTACAAAGTTTGTCGACAGATCTTTGCTACTACACAAGGCCCCAACTTTGGAGAGTTTGAATATCAAGATTGGTTCGATATGTTATACCGCAGAAGTAGATGTAGGGGTATGGGTTAGAAGTGCCGTAGACCGCTGCGTGCGTGAGCTGAATATCAGTTATTGTTCCGGTGAAGAGTCTATAAGATTGCCTAAGTGCTTGTTTACTTGTAGATCGCTTGTGGTCCTGAAACTCGAAAACACAAGTCTTATTGATGCCACTTCTTATCTTTGCTTCGAATCCCTCAAGACACTGCACCTTCTAGATGTGAAGTATTTAGATGACCAATCACTTCCTCGGATTTTATCATCCTGCTCTAGGCTCGAAGATTTGGTTGTGCAAAGATGCCCCGGTGACAATGTTAAAGTAGTCACTTTTACTGCGCTGTGCTTAAAAACTCTCTCTTTACATAAATCGTCACAAGCTTTTGAAGGGGACGATGATGGGTTCTTGATAGTTGCCCCTAAATTGAAGCGCCTAGACATTGAAGACTATTGGGGTGGCTTCTGTTACATTGAGAACATGCCTGAGGTGGTAGAGGCAAATGTCGATGTTATCTATAAAAATACCGAGAAACTTCTGGGATCTCTCACCTCGGTTAAGCGTCTTTCACTATGCCTGATCACTTCGGATGTAATCTCTCTTTCTATTACCTGACCAAAAGAAAGCCGGTTTCTTGTGATTTGATTTATTGTAGTTGTTCTTCTTAAATGCAGGCTGCTTATCCTGCTGGTACTGTCTTCTCTCAGCTTGTTCATCTAGAACTGTGCACATGTGCGCCACGGTGGTGGGATTTACTCACCAGACTAATTGAAGATTCACCTAAACTACGAGTACTTAAACTCCGCCAGGTACATTAACACAAACCCAGTTTCGGTTATCTGTTAGTTTCTTGTTCGGTTTCAGTTTTGACTGTACAGAGCATTGGAGTATTAATAGCTCGTTACCCGGTTCCGATCTCAGAAACATATTCGGCGTGCCCCTAGTCCCCGGGCTAGTTGGAGGCAACCTGTTTCTCTTCCCAAGGGTTTGTTAGGTCATCTTGAGACCTTCAAGTGGGAACTATATGAAGGATCACAAAAGCAGAAAGAAGTGGCGATATTCATCTTAAAACACGCTATTCGATTGAAGACAGCGATTATCTCTCCCAAGCCCACCAGTACTCTGCTAGAGAAACATGAGATGCTCAAGGAGTTGTCATCCTCGCCTCGTGGTTCCAGTGCATGCAAGCTCTTGTTCGACTGAAATAAAGAAGAAGAAATTAACTTAATTCTGTACTGAGAAATCTTTGTTAGTACATGTTTAGTGAAAATCGTGTTGATTGTTTGTCTTTGATCTGAAAGATAGAACCTCTGAAACCTTTTGCTCTGCATTTGGGTTTATCCTCATGTTATCCGTATTAATAAAAGAATAAGCACATATTAATTGATGAAGTTGCCCTTGTTTTTATTGATCAAAATCTTCTTCACCAGCTCCACGATCAATCACTTGATAAAGCCGAAGCTGCTTTTAAAGCATACAAATGAAGACAAGGGCTGCTTCTTCATCATTTCTTAAAAGCATTCCCTTTCTTTATTAATTAAATACAAAAATAATAATAAAGAAAGACTAACAAAAAGTCTAGCTATAAAAAAAAACCATCGCTAATCAAGATTCATTGATCAAGGCTGCAAATCTATCAAGGTCGGATTCAACTTTAGGATCATGTGAGTTTAGTTTGATTTTATTTCTTTTTCAGTACTGTTAATCTTTGACCCAAGTCCGCAAATCTGTTTAGATCGGATAAAATTTTAGGTTCATGTGAGTTTAATATTGGTTTAATTTATTTTCCAGTTCTGTAAATCTTTAATCCAGATCTCACCAATGGTTACTTCTTTGTATCCATAAGACATTCAAAGAACTGCCATCTTCTTTCGTTGCTATTCTCATCTACTACTTGTTTGTTTCCGTGCTGGTTATGTGAAGTTTGACTTTTCCAGATGGATAGGATCAGCGAGTTGCCTGATGCTTTGCTGTTGCAGATACTGTCTTCTGTTCAGACCGAAGACCTTGTGGCCACGAGTGTTCTCTCAAAACGATGGGAGACTCTCTGGATGTTGGTTCCTAGACTTGAGTTTGATGTTGTAATTGGAACTGACTCACGGTTTGTTGACAGGTTTTTGCTATTGCATAAGGCTCCGGTTCTGGAAAGTTTGTGTTTGGACATTGATACGTTTCAAATTAATCGTCTAGATATTGGGATTTGGGTTAGAACCGCGGTTGATCACGGTGTTCGTGAGCTAAAAATTAAGTTTTCCGACAATGAAGATCCCATCAGACTACCTAGGAGCTTTTATACTTGTCAAACACTCGTTGTCCTGAAACTCAAAAACGCAAGTCTTGTCGATTTTTCCTCTAATTTTTCAGCTGTTTGTTTTCAACCTCTCAAAATCTTACATCTTCTATCGGTGAAGTACTCAGATGATAAATCTCTTGAAACCATTTTATCCAGCTGCTCTAGTCTCAAAGATTTGGTGGTGGAATGTTGTCCTAATGACAATGTTTTCATTTTCACTATTAAAGTTCCCACATTACAGAGCTTATCTCTGGATAGATCAGCAAAATATTATCGAAAAAACTGTCTCGGGTTTGTGATTGATGCTCCTTCTTTGAAGTACTTAAACATCAAAGATTGTCGCGGCTCCTTTTGTTTGGCGGAAGATATGCCTGAGCTTGTGGAAGCAAACATTAAAGTTGTTTATGACGAAATTGATAAGCTTCTGGGATCTCTCACTTCCGTGCAGCGGCTTTCAATATGTTCAACCAAATCCAGTGTACTCTTCTTTTCCCTTTAAACACTCTCTCTTTTTCTTTAACCAGACAAAGAAAAGAGACGGTTTTTCTATGCGATTTATGCAGGCTCCATGTCCGATTGGTACTGCCTTTCATCAACTTGTTCATCTAGAGCTATGTACATGTGAAGCAGAGTGGTGGAATCTACTTGTGTGTCTGCTCACAGTTACTTCCAAACTACGAGTCCTCAAGCTTAAACGGGTAAATCCGTTTCTTGAAACCGATTATTCTCCTGTGTTCTTTTCCTTGGTTCGATGATCTAATATCAGAGTGTTTTTATCTCAAGACACATAAGGATTGTAGCAAAGGTGGGTGTTGGAACCAACCCGGTTCTGTCCCGGATTGCTTGTTAACCAGTCTTGAAATCTTTGAGTGGAGACGGTACAAAGGAACGAAAGATCAGAGAGATCTCGCAACCTATATATTGAGGAATTCTTGTCATTTGAAAATGGCGAAAATCAGCCCTGAGTCAGATGAGCCTGAAGAGCAACTTGAGATGATCAAGAAGCTAGCATTCTCGCCCAGAGCATCAAGTACATGTGAACTTGCTTTCGACTGAAGATGTATCTGAATGATGTAAGTTTTTTCAATAGAGTCCTATTATTTTGGTCTAATGCGCTGTAGTCAGGGTTAAGCCATACTCTTCTATTTGATATCAGGATGATCATTACGATTGTTTAATATGTGGATCCATCGGTTTGCTGGGAGAATGAACTGAGTAGTGTTCATGAATGTTTGATGTCGAGTCTCCGAACTTTCAAGTGGATAGGGTTCCGTGGATCGCAGAAAGAGATCGAATTGGTGAAATATTTCTTGAGAAATAAATAACATTGATTACTGAAAACAATCTTATATATAATTTATGTGGATACAATATACTGTATGTAAATTTAAAATTATAAATAAAACTAATGTTGTAAAATGGGAGTTATGTGCAAATGCATCAGTCAGATGCACAATCCTAGCTAGCTTTCAAAACTATGCTCGAGCAAGGCACTAAGAGATAGATTGAGGAAGCAGAAGATATAAGGGTCGCTTGTTTTACAAGAAAGCAACTAGATACAGATCATTCAAAACGTAACTTTACTCTCATGAACATAATTTATTAATTAGTCTCTTTTGGTTGCATGAAACTTAGATAAAATAATTAAACGAGCTAATTAAAGAGCCTAAAGTACAGTGAATAAAATTTTGACCAAAATATGAAAGTTCATGGACGGAAATTTAAAACTAAATAATGGATGTACTGGAAACAACATGGACTAAATGAACTTAATCTTCTTAACTTCCTTTTGATTTTTTTTTTAGAAAACCATATTATTCACGGAAATTGAATGCAAAATATTAAGTTCGAAAAAAAACACGACGTTTGAACTCTCTTTAAGAGTTATCGTTTTCCTCTTTATATATGATGAAAACCAATTGGTTAAAAGAAGACTCAGCCCCAGCGTTTGACATTTCGAGCTTTTTCTAGAGTTGTGTTTCGTTCCTCTATTATTATTTTGTGGCACTTTTTTGTTTACTCGTTGCTATTCATTTGGTTCGCTTCAAGACAAATCCTACGTGTCTAACGGTGTTCTACTTTCTTTTATAAGGGTAATTCAGGTCGGGAAAAAGGCAGACAAAACCGCAGCTTTCTACCAGAATCTTCGGGTTTGTGAAGATATGGACAAGATCAATGTGTTATCCGATGAATTGCTGGTGAAGATATTATCCTTTCTTCCAACAAAGGTTGCTGTATCAACTAGCGTTTTGTCGAAGCGATGGGAATTTCTTTGGATGTGGTTGTCAAAACTTGAGTACGGTAGTAGACATTCTTCGCGGTCCGAGTGCAAGAGGTTACGGTGTTTTCTTGACATAAATCTGCCATTACATAGAGCTCCGGTTATAGAAAGGTTCCGTCTCGAGTTAAGTTCACATTTTGAACCGGAGAATATCAAATTGTGGGTTGTAATAGCAGTTTCTTGCTGCCTACGTGAGCTGGAGATTTCTTATTCTTCTTCTTCAGATACGCAAAACATATTGCCGAGTATCTTGTATACTAGCAAATCGCTTGTGATCTTGAAACTCGACGGTGAGATTCTCTTGGATGTCCCTCTGATGGTTTTTCTTCCCTCTCTGAAAACTTTGCAACTTCAAAGTGTGAGATACTTCAATGAAGAATCTCTTCAACGGCTTCTATCTAATTGCCCTGTTCTTGAAGACCTATTGGTGGATTTATGGGAGGATGACATTATGGGAAAGTTCACTGTTATTGTCCCATCTTTGCATAGTTTATCACTCTACATACCTTATGAATGTGATGTGGATGGGTATGTGATAGATACTCCTTCGTTAAAGTATATGAAACTCAAGGATCATAGTAATAAGAGCCACTACTGTTTGATTGAGAAGATGCCTAACCTGATCGAAGCATATGTAGATGTTGAATTCTCTGATATCAAGAGTCTTATTGGATCAATCACATGCGTCAAGCGTTTAGCAATATGTTCAGAGGTAATCGATCAGTTTCCATTTATCAACTCATTTACAGAATCCTCTGTTAATAATTTTTATTATTGTGCGCAGGCTATGCATGATGAAGGTTTTGTCTTCAACAAGCTTGAATATCTTAAGCTATGTAAATGCAAAGATTATTCGTCGAATCTACTTCTCCGGCTGCTCAAAGGTTCTCCTAACTTACGAGTCCTAGATCTTTTCGAAATGAGTGTAAGTTTTTATCGTTCAACTATAATTTTTTTTGTTTAATGCACAATATGGTTTGAGTCTAATTAATTCTTCTGCTTGATCACAGGATCATTACTATAATGGTACTGTTTATTGGAATGAACCAAACACTGTTCCTGAATGTATATTGTCGAGTCTACAAACTTTCAACTTGTCGGTATACACAGGAGCAGCAGAAGAGAGAGATCTTGCGGTTTATATATTGAAAAATGCTGGTCAGTTAAAGACTACAACAATCTGGTCTGAAGAATGTGATGTTCCAAAAATTGAGATGATCAAGGACTTGGCACTTTCTTCCAGAGCTTCAACATCATGCCAACTCATCTTTGATTGAGTATTTCGTCATACAATATCGACAAAAAAAAAACTTGTTTCTATGTTGTCCAATGAAAACAGATTATGTTGTCTGGAGCCAAGTTATATGATAAGTTTATAATAGTATATGGGTATATATACTAAGTTGACGGTGGGAAAGCAGTGCCAGTGAATACATATATATATATATATATATATAATGGAGATGCCTTGTGAATGAAGAAAAGATAAGTAGCTCTGTGTTGAAAATAAAATCAGTTTTTGCTGTGTACGATGTTGGAGACATTGGAAAGAGGATCAGCCGCGTATGAAAGTGTGTATCCATGTGAGTCAAATAATCGATGCCAATTATTAAAACAGCAATTGAAAGACAAAATATCAAAGATGTTAATAGTTTTAACCCAAAAAGAAAAAAAGATGCTAGCTGAAAAAAAAGTGTTGGAAAGGGAAGAAATAGTTTCATTAGCAGACCGGGCTAGACCCAGGCCCAAGACCATTACCAAGACCAGGCCCAACTGGACATTAAACCATTTTAAACCCAATTAAATGGAAGCATAGTGAGAGATTTGTTCAGACCCTCTTGATTTGTCTTCTGATTCCGGTGAGAATCGAACTTTACAGGAAAATACTCATCGCCGATTTTCTAGGGTGTAGTCCCGTTCCTCTTTGTGGCTGTGTTTTCACTTGTTACTAATTCTTTTGGTTGCCTTTTTTTATTTAAGTCTGAAGATGGTTTCTTGTTTTTTTACCAGGGTCGGAAAAAGGAATACCAGGTTCTTTTGAAGGTAACAGTATCTTGGGTTTGTAAAGATATGGACAAGATCAGTGGGTTCTCTGATGATGAATTGATCGTGAAGATCTTATCGTTTGTTCCAACAAAAGTTGCTGTAAGCACAAGTATTTTGTCCAAGCAATGGAAGTTTCTTTGGATGCGGGTCCCAACACTTGAGTACAATGACCGTAGCATCTTCTTAAAACTTGTTGATGATCAACGTAAGGTCTCGGAAAGCGAGAGGTTGCGGCGTTTTATTGACATGACTCTGCCATTACATAGAGCTCCCGTCTATCAACCATAACACAAATTCAGACACAAATTCAGATGCACATGCCCAAGATCAGAAGAAAAAGGAAATTGTATTACAGCCCAATAGGCCCATTGCTGAACAGCCGTCAAACTCAGCTAACGGTAACAAAAACAGAGCAGCTTTATCACACATAACGTATGATCGTATCTCCGTACCACCAGCTCATCAAATCTCACTGAGCAACCGTTTTGACATCCTCCGATCCAACGCCATCATGTGCTCCTATTTCCTTTAAAGACTCTACTGATGTAATCGTTTTTCATTAAGGAAAGTAATACAGAAATTATCTTCTTCTTCATCAAGCTTTTCTTAAAGCTTTCACCGTCATAGAGAGCTTGTGTCTCATACTTCGTTCTGCACCATTTCAACCTGAGGATATCGAATCATGGGTTAAAACTGCAATTTCTCGCTATGTTCATGAGCTACGTATTCATTATTTTTGGCTCGAGGGCAGGCGTGATGCATTACTGCCGAATAGCTTGTATACTTGCAGATCTCTTGTGACATTGAAACTGGAAAACAGGATTCTCGTGGATGTTCCTCGTACGGTTTGTCTTCCTTGCTTGAAAACTTTGCACCTTCGACGTGTGATATACGCAGATGAAGAATCTCTTCAACGGCTTATATCCAATTGCTTTGTTCTCGAGGATCTGTATGTGGAACGATGTGGAGGTGACAATGTGAGGAAGTTCTCTGTTATCATCCCGTCATTGCTGAGTTTATCCATTGATATTACTGGCTCATTTTTTTTCTGATGGGTATGTGATAAATACTCCTTCTTTGAAGTATTTCAAAGCTGTGGATTTTAGTAAGAGTTCTTCCTGTCGGATTGTGAATATGCCTAAGCTGGAGGAGGCGTGTATCACTGTTCTTGGGTTCCGCAATATCAAGAAGCTTCTCAAACCTGTCACATCTGTCAAGCGTCTTTCATTACACACAGGGAAGAGGTAATTTGAATCCATTGATAAACTTCAAGTACTCTTCATCAATCTCACTATATCATTTTAGAACACTAAAACCTTCCTTTGTACAGGCTGTATATGTTGATGATATCGATATCGTCTTTAATGTGCTTGAGCATCTGACGTTTGGTGTATAGAACACATATTGGTCGAAGTTACTTTTCTGGTTGCTCAAAGGTTCTCCCAAACTACGAGACTTGAAGTTTAGTGTAAGTTTCTCCGATAGACTATTGGTTTTGGTCTAGTTCACCAAAACTAACTCTAATCTAAACTCTCCGATAGGCTGTATTGTCTAATCTAACTCTGGTTTTTTTTTTTGAATCTAAGGAAAAATTTGAACGTGATGGTTTGGATACAATGGTTTGCTGGAAGCAACTGATTAGTGTTCCTCAATGTTTGTTGTCGAGTCTCCAAACTTTCACGTGGACAAGTTACCGTGTAAGCGTAGAAGGGAGAGATCTGGCGACGTATGTCTTGAGAAACTCTCTCCGATTAAAGACTGCAACTATCTTGTTTAGGTTAGTGGATACACAAAGGAAGGTTGAGATGATGAAGGAGTTGGAATTTTGTTCCCGTGGTTCAACCACATGCAACCTCATTGGATTTGATCTATAAAAGTTGTTGAATCAAATTTAGATGATTTTATAGCTTTTTTAGTGTTCAACGAGAAATTAAATGTGGAACTTTTGTTTTTTTTTTTGATAAAAATGTATAATTGTGGAACTTGGTTACTAAATATTACAATGATGAGAACTTAATGTATAAATGTACATATGTATAAATTCATATATTTCATAACTTATAAATGTACATATATATATGTATGTATAAAATTACTAAATATTACAATGATGATAACTTGGATGTGTTTTCAATGTGAAAGAAAAGAAAAAAAAAAACAAACAATTCAAGACCCTAAACATTAAAAACAATCGATGCTAATGAGCGAACCCTCGGTACAATTGATTCGGTTATTAAAAACAGTAATTGAAAGACAAATAAAAGAGATTAGTAATTTTTTTAAAATAATTGGTGAAAAACACAACAATCAGTGAAAAGAAAGAGTTTGACATGAAGCCCGGCTCGGGACCAGGCCCACCAGAGATTAAACCATTCGAAGCCGAAACGGTGTGGTGAGTGGTTTGTATCGACGGCGAGAACGAGTTCCGATTACTTTGATGGAGACTATGCTCTGCCATTCCGAATTCTTCTGAGCTCTGATAAATTAGCTCCTTCTTCTTCCTTTTCCTCACTTTCTCGATATTCAGATCTACAATCATAGTCTATTCAAAGTTGAAATGGGTATACAGTGTCGACCAATGCTTTCCTAGTTCTTCCGATTTCTCTTCTGATATTCCAATTCCCGAGCGGAAACCGAGCCGATTTTCTAGGGTTTCGTTTCCGTTCCTCTGCGTGGCTCTGTTTTCACTTGTTACCTATTCGTTTTGGTTCTTTTGAGTCTTTACGGTGTTTGCTTGTGTTTTTGTTTGTAAAGATAATGGACAAATTCAGTGGGTTATCCGATGAATTGCTGGTTAAGGTTTTATCTTTTCTTCCAACTAAAGTTGCTGTATCCACTAGCATTTTGTCTAAGCGATGGGAGTTTCTTTGGATGTGGCTGCCTAAACTCGAGTACAAGAAACTCGAGTATAACTGATTTCAGTTCTCCAAATCCTCCACTTCGGGATTTTATTGACAAGAATCTGCCTTTACATAGAGCTCCGGTTATAGAAAGCTTGTGCCTCGAATGTCGTACCGAATCATTTCAACCTGAGGATATCAAACGGTGGGTTAGCATTACAGTTTCTCGCTGTGTGCGTGTGCTAAGTATCTATTATTATTCTTTCAATCAAGAACCTTTGCTATTGCCTAGTAGCTTGTATACCTGCAAATCGCTGGTGACCTTGAAACTTAAAGGCATGATTCTTGTGGATGTTCCTCGAACGGTTTCTCTCCCTTCCATGAAAACTTTGCATCTTCGAGACGTGACATACTTAAATGAAGCTTCTCTTCGGCTGCTTCTATCCTATTGCCCTGTGCTGGAAGATCTGGCTATTGAAAGAAATGGGGATGACAATGTGAAAGCGCTAGTTGTTATTGTCCCGTCCTTGCAGAGGTTATCCTTGCAGATAGGTGGTGATTGTTCTTCTGATGGGTATGTGATAGTTACCCCTTCTTTGAAGTATTTCAAAGTTGACGAGGATAGATATGATTTGTCCTATTTGATTGAGCATATGCCAAAGCTGGAAGAGGCAGATATATTTGTTCAGCGAGATCTTGAGAAGCTTCTCGAATCAATCACATCAGTCAAACGTCTTTCATTACGCGTATTCTTCAACAATGACTTGGAGGTAATCTGTTTTCATCTATCAACTTCAAGTTTAATCACATTATATTATTACTCATAACACTAAATCTGTTAACCTGTCTCGTGTGCGTGTGCAGTCTCAGTATCACGCTGGTATTGTCTTCAGTCAGCTTGAAAATCTGAAGCTGCATATAGACGGCGATTATTGGTCGATGTTACTTGTCCGGTTGCTCAAAGATTCTCCTAAACTGCGAGTCCTTAATCTCTACGTCGATGTAAGTTTCTTCGTTGAATATTTTTCGGTCTAAAAGTACTGTATGGTGTAACCTTAACTCTATGTCCTTCTATCTCAGAGTCTTCCAACTTTTGAAGAGTATGAACGGATTAGCTGGAACAAGAAACAGAGCTCTGTTCCTAAATGTTTGTTGAAGAGTCTTGAAACTTTCGAGTTTGTAGGGTACATTGGAAGACCAGAAGAGAGAGATTTCTTGAGTTTTATCTTCAAAAATGCTCGTTGCTTGAAGTCTACATCAATCTTGCGCTGATCAAGTTAGCTTCCACAATAGAAGCATCAGATGGTCAAGGGGTTGCTGCATTCGATTATAGATTTTAGGTTTTGTTTTGCTGTCCAAGAACAATTAGGTAGTTAACTAAATATTGTGGAACTTGGTTTCCAAATGAAAACATGTGTGGCAAACTATATCGTCTGGTTATATATTGTGTAACCTTTAGTCATAAACAAGCGTTTGCCTTGCATCTCAAAGATTATCCTAAACTACAAGTCCTGGTTCCAAAATTTGAAGTTTGAATAGCAATGCTTTTGTATTTCCAACCACTTGATCGGACTGGACCAGATTGAGAGCAGAAATACGAGTAACAGAAAGTTGGTAGAGGACCATTATGTTTCTGGTCTTTTGGGGTCAAGGAGAATTGAGTAAACTTTTGACCTCATTTATTGGGTGTTGATGTTCTTTTTAATATCCTGAAATATGAAGAAATAGTTTCACACGAAGCTCGGTCCAATGAAATGGAAGCCGAACGATTTGATGACCTCGATGGAGGCGATTCCGATATCTTTCTTCTTTAAGTTGAAGTATATGAAACTACGAACAAGACATTTAAAACTAGTACTTAATGAACGCCTAGGAAATAACATTACTAAGTCAACCTAATCTCCATTGCTTTTAAACTTTAATTTAACTAACGAACGTCTAGGAAATTACATAACTAAACAAAATTATAAAGTTTAAAATATAGGTAATGCATGTTGACCAAAAAAATGATTAGAGAATGGACCTAATCAAATATTACTTTTTCTTTTTTACTTCCCAAAAAATGATTAAAGGCTATTAAAAACTTCGACCAAACACACAAATTCCAAAAATAAATAAAACGACGTTTGAGCTCTCTTGATTCCAAATATATCCATATATGGAGAAACCCATTTAGTTGTAAAGTCCCCATTCACAACCTTTCACAATTCTATCTTCTTTATGGTTTTGCTCCGTTCTTTATGTTTTTCTTTGCCTCCGCTTCTGTTCGTCATTACTCTTTTGGGTCGTTCAGATAAAACCTAAGTCACCTATCCTAGTGTTGTTGTTTCTGTCCACTGTAAAAGTAATTTTGAAATTTTTCGAGATATGGACAAGATCAATACTGACGATTTGCTGGTGAAGATATTATCATTTCTTCCAACAAAAGTTGCTGTGACCACTAGCATTTTGTCCAAGAGATGGAAGTTTCTTTGGATGTGGGTGCCAAATCTTGATTACGATGACAGCGAAGCCAAACCGTCAAACCGCCGGAGGTTACGACGTTTTATCAAAAGGAAATTGCAGCTGTATAAAGCCCCAGTCATGGAAAGCTTGCGCCTCAAGTTTAGTACTTTACCATTTCAACCCCAAGATATCAAGCTATGGGTTGAATTTGCTGTTTCTCTCTGCGTCCAGGAGCTTGTTATTGACTACTCTCATTATCGGGGCAAGTTTACTATATTGCCGTTTTGCTTGTTTACCTGCAAGTCACTTGCGACCTTGAAACTTGGCAATGCAATTCTCGTGGAGGTTCCTCGTTTAATTTGGTTTGTCTTCCTTCTCTTAAAACTTTGCAATTACAAGGAGTGAGATACTTACATGAATCTTTCCAATTGTTGGATGATTCTCGTAATGTTTGTTTTCCCTCCCTGAAATCTTTGCATCTTCAAGAAGTTACCTTCTTAGACGAAGAATCCCTTCCATTGCTTCTTGCCAATTGCCCTGATCTTGAAGAACTGGTCATGGAACGACATGTATTTGACAATGTTGGAGCTGTCTCCATTATCTTTCCATCTCTGATGAGTTTATCACTATATAGACCTTTTGACTGTTCACCTGATGGAGTTGAGATAGTTGCTCCTTCTTTGAAGTATATCAAACTTAATGATCGCTGCGTTAATAAGCACGTCTTCATTGAGAATATGCCTAAGCTTGAAGAGGCATACATCCAGGCTTTCATTTCAGATCCTGAAAAATATCTGGAATCTTTCACGTCTGTCAAGAGTCTTACCGTGTGCTTCAGGCACTTGCCAACTGAGGTAGTCTGTCTGTGAACTTTAAATTTCATTAGTTATCAATTTTTAATTTTAAATCGTGTTTTTTCTTGCGATTGAAAAGTATGCGCAGGCAACGAATCTTGCTGCAATTTCTTTTAGTCAACTTGAAACTCTAAAGATATGTATTTGTTGCCCATATTGGTCGATACTACTTGTCCGGTTGCTCAAGGGATCTCCTAAACTAAAAGTCCTTGAGCTCTACACCGAAGTAAGTTTCTTTGATTTTTTTTTACTCGATCTTGATGTTCTGACGTGTTTGATTTAACTCATAATTATTATATTTTCAGCGATGGTCATTTTGTCAGAAGGCTCCACTAGTATGCTGGGATGAACTGAGTCCTGTGCCTGAATGTTTGTTGACTAGTCTCGAGACTTTTACGTGGAAAGAGTTACAAGGAACACAAGAAGCGAGAGATCTGGTTGCATATATAATGAAAAATTCTTCTAGGTTAAAGTCCGATACATGCCACGGGACATGGGTTAACCCACTTATGTTGTATGTGTACATTGATAGTTGAACTAGCTCCGTTGTTTGGTAAGGATTGATCCACGCAAGAAGCTTGGAGTTGACACTTTCTTCTAGAGGTTCAACGAAATGCTATCTCATATTCGATTGAGAATATATCTATGTTTGTTTGATTCCCTAAACTTGATTTTGTCCGAAATTTATATTTTTTCTCTTTCCCAAGGAATTTCAGAATTAGTTCTATCATCTGGAGCTATGTTGCTGATTCTGTCAAGTGAATTGATATACAATGAATGTTCCTTGTGAATCAAGTCTCGTATAAGTAAAAGGACTTCTCAATGTGCCAAATGATTCTCCAGAACTACGGAATCTCAAGTTCAAATCCAATCCTCATGACACTATCTTGACGAGCTAAAATTCGCTGCGAGTGGGATGATCCTAAGAACAACTTGAGATAATAAAGAAGTTAAATAGCACTCTCTCCCACATGTTTCAACTACAGATGTGAACCTGCTTTAGCCTCATAATATTTTTTCAAAAATATTATGAGGCTAAAATTAGATGCACACGCAAGCCAACTGAAGTGACTTGCGAATCAACTCTGTTTCGGAGCATACTTCTTGGTGCTCAATGTATCTCCGAAAAACTACGAGTTCTCAAGCTCCAAAATGGTGAGGGTCCACCTTTTTCTAAATTTTTTGAAAATAAGACCCATATCTAGTTTCTAATAACAACTCTAAACAATTTGAAACAAAAAAAGATAAAAATAAAACAGTTACACTCTAAACAACATTTTCTGAGCAAATAAAACAAAATTAGAAAAGGAGTTATCCACCCTCGGCCCCAATTTTTCTTTTTGTATTTTCGGGTATTACTCAGGATCCATTTTTTGTTGGGAAAAAAATTAAAAAGGAATTAAATGAAAAATATATGTAACTATTTTTCACTATAAACAATGTTTAGAGGTTGACCAAAAAAAAAAAAAAAATATTTAGAGAATTTGAACGTTTGTTTAGAAGTACAATATAAATATCAAGTACCTAAAATACTCTTTATTCCCGGCTGGTGCAAAGTTGTGTTATTTTACCCTTATTCTTTTTTTAGCAAAAATAAAAAATACTCTTTATTTGTTTTACATTTGTAATATGTAGAGTAAAAGAAAATATATAATATATAGAAATGAATTGGGATTACATAGAAACTAGTAAAAAAATTATTAATATAAAGTAAGAAATAGATTTCTATAAACAAATAGAGGTAAATTAGGATTATATAGAAACAATAATCCCTTATCCATCGGGTTTTTACATTACCATGTGTCGAGATATTATTGGTTGGTTTATATATTAATGTATTTCTTTTGTGATATCCTAATAAATAGAAAATATACATTTGTCACGGAAAATAATAATATATAGATTATCACATGAATAAAATAATTT
This sequence comes from Kernera saxatilis, assembly GCA_900406395.1. Taxonomy (NCBI): domain Eukaryota; kingdom Viridiplantae; phylum Streptophyta; class Magnoliopsida; order Brassicales; family Brassicaceae; genus Kernera; species Kernera saxatilis. Next base: position 19,189 of record OVAY01000819.1, on the reverse strand, counting down.
TTAACTAAGTACGACACAGGATTAGGGTTTATATATAACGGCGGTTTGGTGACTGCAAAACAAGTAACAAAATGTAAAATCTCTTTTCTTTGATTGTTTCTGAAACTATAGCCAATTTTATATTTCCAGCTTTTCTAGGGTTTGTGCTTGATTCCAGTTTGGCCTAGCTTTCTTATATACTTATCACACCAATTCGCGGAGAAGGAGGAAACTCAGATTTCAAATTCAGATTCCATTCCTATTCGTGTTACCGTTCGATTCAAGAAAGAATCAGTTTATAACCGAATCTCTCATAGGGATTTGCTTGGTTTCCCCTGTTTTTATAATTTCGATTCTGATTCTCATTAGCTTTTTTTTTCCTCGTGTTTCAGAAAAAGTTTTGAATTTTCAGAGATATCAATTCAATATGGACAAGATCGGTGATCTTCCTGAAGATCTGCTCTTACACATATTGTCTTTACTTTCGACAAAAGACATTGTTGCCACAAGTGGTGTATCGAAACGATGGAGATCTCTATGGACGATGGTACCTAAGTTAAGGTACAACGATCGAAAGTACGATCAAAAGTACGGGAAATTCCTTCACTTTGTTGAGAAATCTTTGCTATTGCATAAGGCTCCTGCTCTAGTAAGCCTCAAACTGCTACTCGGTCCAAAATGTTCTGCTGATGATGTTGGATTGTGGATGAAACTCGCAGTGGATCGCAATATCCGCGAGCTAAAAATCAGGTATTATTCCCATTACGGACACATCAGGTTATCTAGGAGGCTACGCACCTGCAAAACCCTAGTTGTCTTAAAACTCAAGAACGCGATTTTCGAGGCTATTTCACTCATGGTTGGTTTCAGTTCACTCAGAACACTTGACCTTCGATATGTAAGGTATTCCGGGGATGCATCTCCTCGTAATCTCTTAACAAGCTGTCCTTCGCTTCAAAATCTTGTTGTGAAACGACACAATAGGGACAACGTGAAGAGATTTGATATTGTAGTGCGGTATTTGCAGAGTTTAACGGTCTATATATCGCCGCTACATGATGAAGCAGATTCAGATGAATATGTGATAAATACACCTAATTTGAAGTACTTAAACATTAAAGATCATTGCACTGATCTATGTTCTTTTGAAGATATGCCTTACCTAGAAGAAGCTAATCTTGACGTTGCCTTCACCAATTCAGAGAAGTTTTTTGAACCTCTTACATCCGTCAAGAAACTTTCATTATGCTTAAAGAAATCAAAGGTAAGTCTAGTACCTTAAAACCAGTAATTGTGTTTAATTGTTTTTCTCATGTACTTAGAATTTTGTGTGTGTGTCATGTGCAGTCTCAGTATCCTAAGGGTATTAACTTCTCTCGGCTTGTTCATCTAGAGCTATGTACATGTGATGATACAGAGTGGTTGAATCTACTCATGCATTTGCTTCGAGATTCTCCTAAACTTAGAGTTCTCAAGCTTAACGATAAGGTAATTTATTTCCCAGTTTCCATTCATTTGATGTGTGATGTTTTTTTCTTGTTCCCTTTTCGGTTTGATAATCTAAATGACCAACCGAGGTTTTTTGCCCTGTTTTTGTCAGAACCATTATTTCGTTGGTAAGTATTGCTTTCGTTCTTGGGACCAGCAACCGAGTTATGTTCCTGAATGTTTGACTGAAAGTCTTGAAGTTTTCGAGTGGCGAAACTTTAAAGCAACCTTCAAAGAGAGGGATCTTGCGGCTTATATCTTGAAGAATGGTGTTCGTTTGAAGAAGTTGGTTATCTCCCCCAAATCCGAGAATTCAGAAGGGATTTTTGATCATCATATTATCAGAGAAGAATTGGCATCTTTGTTCATTGGCTCAAGTTCTTGTCAACTTAACTTCGACTAGGAAAGTTAGATGTTCATATGAAATCTTGTAAGCTTTTTGTTTTTGCTTTGCGTCTCCTTTGAATGCATGGTTCTAGTAGCAAGAAATAAAAGAAGAATCTTTAATTTACAATGGAAACTTTAACTATTTCATGAGATTTGAATTATTTGATAATTAAGATAAGCTGCTACGGTAGCTAGTAAGTCATTACATCTGAACACTTTACGAGTTTCTAATGAAAGTTATTATTGGTTTATCAAAAAAAAAAATGAAAGTTATTTTGATGGAAACACAATTGTAAACATGCGTATGTGTATAAATAGCAAACTTGCCTTGTTGGTTAAGTCTCATAGACTAGGGTTAGACTGAACTAGTAAACCTATTGAGAATACTCTTCTGTTTGATCAAAGCTTTTTTTTTTTTTTTATATAAAATCTCAATATCAATAACAATTTTCATAAAACAATAAGTCTAAAATGATATTTACAAAAAAAAAAACCTAAAAGTCTTAAAACCCATAATATTATTTAAAATAAAAAAGACTACTAAGATACTAGAAAATATAAATAATACATATTTATCTTGATGATAATTCCAATTATGGACTGCACCAGCCATCTATTCTTTTTCCATCTCTAATTCTACTTAATGGTTTAAGAATCCTACTGCGATTGGGAATGTGCATTTACATATAGGGTTTATAAATTTATTATCATTGGTGATTGGTGCTGTCTTTCGTTCACTTAGAAACTTCTTAAGTCGCCTTTTCGTGTAATCTCAATTAGGAAATTTGAGCTCAATGGCTTTGGCCTCAGAGGCAGTGACACCAAGATCACTAGAAGGGGTGGTTGCTTCTGAAGACATGATCAGTGCGTTGCCCGACGATTTGATCATCCATATTTTATTGCTTGTCCCGACAAAGCATGTCGTGGCCACCATGATTTTGTCGAAACGGTGGCGGTATATTTGGTCGATGGTGCCTAAATTTGAGTACACAGAAAGCATCAACGGTCCTAAAGCCGATAGCGTTTGGCGGTTTCTTGACAAGTCAATGGAATTTCACAAGGCACATGTATTAGATACCTTGCGTATCCATCTCGACCGTGAATGTCCCATGAATGTTGATCTCGGAAAGTGGATTGCAAACGCAGTGGATCGCTATGCACGCGTGGTGGAGTTCGAGCTCCTTAAATCCACAAAGCTTACCAGCTTACCTAATAGCCTTTACACTTGCAAAACGCTCGTGGAATTGACTCTTTCGCATAAGATTCTTGTGGATGTTCCTTCCTCGGCTTGCCTCCCGTCTCTCCAAAAGTTGTCGCTTTTCTTTGTGGTGTACAAAGACGAAGATTCTCTTATTAGGCTTTTATCGACTTTCTCTCCTCTTGCTCGAACTAGCGTACGACTCTTCATCTCGAATAATTGGAAAGAATCTTCCACGATAGAGATCATGCGTCGTTTTGCTAAACCAAGTATCGTGATTTTCTGTAATGGTAAAGACAAGTTTCGAAGATCACTTTCCTCGATCACGTTTCTCGTGTTATGTTTGATAAATCCACTGGTACATCTCTCTCTCTCTCTCTCTCTCCCTTAATTTCTCTTTTTCTTTCTCTTGGTTGTTAGTGTGGTCACATTGTTTTATATTGTTAGTTTTATTCATTATGCAGGCTGTGGATGTTAGTGGCGTTGCCTTCTCTCGGCTTCGACAGTTTTATCTACGTATACATTACCGTGGCTGGTCGGATCTACTTCTACACATTCTCAATAAGTCTCCAAAGCTAGAGTTTCTCCATATCGGTTCTGTAAGTAACAATGCAATATGCCTAAGCTGACTCTTATGATTTCAATTCTTGATTCTAATGTGTACGTACTTGATCGAAGGTCGCAGGACATCAATTGAGGAATCTCCCACTGTTCTGGAACCAACCGAATTATGTTCCAAGATGTTTGTCGTCCCATCTAGAGATCTTTGAGTGTAGAGAATACGAAGGAACCGGAGAAGAGAGAGAAGTCGTGGCATACATCTTAGCCAACTCTAAGTGTTTAAAGACGGCGAAAATCTACATAGGATCAAACTTCCATCTTGAAGAGAAACGAAAGATGGCTGAGGACTTAGAGTCAATGTCAAGAGCTTCAGAAAGATGTAAGCTTCTGATCAAAGGAGACCAATGATCAATGTTACGATTCTTTGATCAATCTTAATCACAATCTATACATCAAGAATCGTATGCCCACATTTTGTTTCTTGAGAAAAATCCAAATTCAACTATAAACATGTTGTAAATAGGATATTGGCTAGTCTACGTTTGGACTCTAGCGATTGGGGCAGAGACGAACAAAACTTTCACAGACAAAATTTGATGTACTTGGATCCATAGTTATTTGGACATCAATTGAAAGATCTTCCACATTCTCATTCTGCTCCCATTGTTTGCCTTCCCATTTTGAGACCTTTATATGGGAAGCATATGGAGGAAGATCGGAGAGGCAAAAGAAGTTGCAACATTTATCCTCGCCAAACTCGAACTGTTTACATACCAAAAAAAAAGAAAATTCGAACTGTTTAAAGAGAGTGAAAATTTCTCCGAGATCCACTCTCGATCATATAGAAAAAGTGAAGGTGGTTTAGGAGTTGAATTCTATGTCTAAGGTTTCAACAAGATGTCAGATTTTGATCACACAAAAAAAAAGGATATATAAGCAACATAAGACGACGATCAATTTAAATCACATCTATGTCAAGGAACCGTATATCCAATTTTAAAAAAGTGGTCGTTTGAATATATATGTTTTGCAAATACCAAATACGCACGTATACACATAAACACATAAAGAGGAGTAATCTCTCAAAATTTGTTTGCATATATGTAACGAAAGATGGTCCATGGGTTATCTCTAGGATTTAAATAGTATCTCAGCTTCTTTTAAAAGGAAAACTATATTGACACAATCAATATGCTTGTAAGGTTGCGTGTATTTCCAGAAACAATAAAGGAAGTACCTTGCGATTCAATCAAAACAACATTATCCATCTTAACGAAAAACAGTAACCCAAAGTATCAATGAACTTAATTTAATTTTATTTAAAAGCTTAATTTGAATATATTGAAAATTTAGTTAAATCTGAATAATCTGATTTTAAAAAACGCAAGGTCAAACAGTGTTTCGAGGGGAGTGTCGTAGGGGTTAATTTATTAGATTTTTCCGTGATATGCACGGTTCAGAGAAGGAAAAGTCACGTCTGGTGTAAATGGGGCCCACGAAACTCTTTTAGGCTCTTAGTTTTTTTTTTGTTTGAGAAAAATACCTTCAAATTTTGTAAATTTTCTTTTTCAAAATAACATCACTACATTTTTTTTCTCCAAAACTACCACTATTAATTTTTTTATTTTCAAAAATACCACAATTTGTTTTTTGAGTTTAGTAAATTAGGTTTAGGATTTAGTTTTTAGGGTTTAAGGTTTAGTTTTTAGGGTTTAGTTTTAATTTGAAGGTTTGATTTAACTTTTATGGTATTTCTGAATATTAAAACTTACGTAAATTTATTTTTGGAAAAAAAACATAATGGTATTTTTGAGAATAACTTTTTTATTAATTCTTTCTAGTTGTACGAAACTCTTAATTAGAACATCTTTGATTTCTTTGCTTTGTACGAGTCCTGTGTGTTTTAGGATTTTGAGTTTCTTTAGTTATAAATAGGAGGCTACTGTAAAATACGGAAATTTCCTTCTGATTTTTCGTCCAACTAAGTAATTTTTTCAAACAATGGCTGTTTTCTCTCTTCGCTAGGACTTTGTTTCGTTTCCGGGTAGTTTGTGATCCCATGTCGCTAGTGTTATTTCTTTCGCTCCTGAGAACATCTAGTGAGTTTGGTATGGAATAAACTGATAAGTCTTATGTTTTTTTTGTTTGTCTTCTCGTAGTTGTTGTTGGAACCAATTTATGGGCCAAGAAGTGTTAAAACTTTTGGTCAAAAATTGTGGATAAGTTGAATGAGAAATTGGGCTTGGATAATGTCAAAACTTTTGGTTTAACGAGGGAACAAATGTAATTTGTCCCACATTGGAAGTGGAGAAGTTTTCCCTTGTGTATATAAAGGGTTGAACTCATGCATTAGTTCAAATAGCTAAGTGCATCATGGTGCATGGAAGAGAGGATGGACCAAGACCACACGCGCGCCGCCGCCGCCGAACCGAACCGGGCCGGGCACGGGCACGGGCACGGGCGTGGGTCTTGGTGAATGGGCCTATTATTTTCTATGAGATATTTTGGCCCAAATATTTACGGTTTTTGGTTGAATTTTCGGATAAGATAATGACTCAACCGAGTCAAAGATCTCCTCCGAGATTCTCGGCCACAATCTCTCCCACGATCTCTCCCTCTCTCCGCACGCTTCTCTTAACTGCTCCTCGTTGCGGTTAAATGAAATCTACGATCTCATTCTTCATGATTCGATTTTCTCTCTGAAAAACGAAAGCTTCCAGTAAATCTCTTTCTAAACGTAAGTTCTATAGTGTCTCGAGAGTATTCGTATCTACTTAGTTCGTAGACTCTGTTTCGAGTGTAGCGAAGCAGTTTCACTGCGGTTTTATGCTGGGATTCTTAATCGTATCTAACCGTCACACTGCGGGCGATTTTTGGAATTAAAGAAAGAGCCAAGCTCGACTCCGCATGCTCGTTTCTACCTTATTCTCAAAGTTTATTTCGTGATTTTCTTATTCGGATTTGTGAATCGCTTCTCAGCCTTTCAACGAATCGTTCTCATCTCTAAATCGTTTCCGCGAACGCTTCTAGCGAGTTTGCGAAACAAGCGAAACAAGCGAAACAAAAAGGTTTCCACGAACGCTTCCATAAGCGAGTTTGTGAAACGCTTTTAACCGCTTCTGGCGTTTTCTCTGTGATCAGAAAAACGCTTTGGTTTATTTAAATAAATCATATTATTATCTCGTCGGTTTACTGATTCTCGTTTCTCTATGTGCGCAGATGGTTAACGAAACCGACAACCCCACTGTGATCATCCATGACTCACCAATCATGATTGATCTGAAACCTGTGAATGAGTCCGCTGCTGGTTCAAGTGACAAAGGGACTGATACGACGACACGCCGACTACCATTCGGTGATGGTCTCTATCATGTGCCAAGCTCGACTCCGCAGGCTCGTTTCTACCTTATTCTCAAAGTTTATTTCGTGATTTTCTTATTCGGATTTTTTGCGGTCCTACAGTTGTCAGGCTTATTCGAGGTCAAGAAAGCTCAGCAAAACCTAATCTCTTGTCTAGTTTTGGTTTTCGGTTTTAAGGGTTCACGGTATTTCGTTACTTTGGAAAATTTCTTGTGGTATTCCGTCTTGGTTTTCTTGAAGTGAGAGCCAATTTCTTATGTTCAGAAGCTGAGTAAAAGCTTTCGATATTAAGGTGTAGGACCCTATGGATAGGATAAGCGAGTTGCCTGATGCGCTGCTCTTGGAACTATTGTCTTTACTGCCAACGAAAGATGTTGTGGTCACAATGGTTTTGTCAAAAAGATGGAAATTTCTTTGGATGATGGTACCAAAACTCAGTTACGATGATAGCTATCAAAATATCGAGTATGGAAGATTTTTGCGGTTTGTAGACATGTCTTTGTTTCTGCGTAAGGCTCCAGTTTTAGAAACGTTGCGTTTCAAACTTGGTCAAAACCATTGTGCTGAAGATATCCAAGTATGGATTGGAGCTGCAGATAAATGGTGTGCGCGTGAGCTGATTGTTGAGATTGATGTTTCTTCTAGTAATACATCTCCAGACACACCTCCTAGGAACTTGGACGCAAGCTGTGGAACGGTTGTGACATCGAAACTGAGTAAGGCGGTTCCCGTGAAAATGTCTACTCAGGCTTCTTTCCGTTTCCTCAAAACTTTGAGCCTTGAATCCGTGAAGTACCCAAGTAACGAATTTGTCAACTGGGTTTTATCCAATTGTCATGTTCTTGAAAACTTGGTTGTTAAACGATGTCCCAAAGACAATGTCACCGTTTTCACTGTTAGAGTGCCTTCTCTAAAGAATTTAGTCTTGCATAAGATATATGTTAACACCGTAGTCGAAGAGGAAAGTGGCAAGATTGTGATAGATGCTCCTTCTATGGAATGCTTGGACATTATTGATCACACGGGTGATTCTTGTGTCATTGAGAATAAGATGCCTAAGATTGTAAAGGCAAATTTTGACGTCACGTATTGGAGTACTGAGAAGATTCTTGGTTCTATTACTTCGGTCAAGCGTCTCCATTTATGTTTATCAACCTCAAAGGTAATAATTTTATGTGATCTTGTTTGTTTCTAAAAGTTTCTATTGTTTCTACAATATTACTTAATTTTCTCTTTTATATGCAGGATGTGTATCCTGTGGGTAGTGTCTTCCACCGTCTTGTACATTTAAGGCTATGCACATGTGAGACAGAGTGGTTGAATCTACTTATGTGTCTGCTCAGAGATTCACCTAAACTACAATCTCTCAAACTTGAACAGGTATATATATATTTCAACCCAAAATATTCATCTTCTTTTAGACTATTATAATTTTCCTGTTACAATATCTCAACTTTGCTTCCTGTTAACTTACATCTCAGAGTCATCAATTTCGGGAGGAAGACCCGCGACCGTGCTGGATTAAACCGAGTTCAGTTCCTGAATGTCTGCTATCGAGTCTTGAAACTCTCCAATGGGATCTATATGAAGGAGCAGAAGAAGAGAAAGAGCTGGTGGCGTTTATCTTAAGAAGCGGATGCCGTTTAAAGAATGTAGATATTATCTCCTCTGTATCCATTCCCGACGACAAGAAACTTGAGATGCTTAAGGAGTTGTCATTTTTGTCTAGGCTTTCACCAACATGTCATCTGACATTCGAGTGAAGTTACAATCAAACCCATGAATGAAAGATATACGTTCAATATAGTCGAGCAACATCTTTAGATAATGATGATTCCTCTGTTTTTGCTAAGTTCTCTGTTTCTAACACATCTGTTCTGTTTTCCCGTTGAAATACAAAGAGAACTCAGATTTTTCGGATTTTCAATCTCTTCTTGATTTGCTTTTATGATTAATTATTTCATTATTTGTTTGAATTAAACCAAACCTTTCATTAAAAAAATTCTGTTCTAAATAGGTTTTGCACAATCAACTCTTTGTTGGATCCTTTGTTCCTTTCTTCTTTCCTTGTAGTATTTTGTTTTGAATAGAAGTCTGTTTTCTGTTATGTTTTCGAGAAATCCTGCGAGATTGAGTAAACAATATGACATACAACATTGACAAAGCTAGTATACGGTGATGATAGCTTTCAAAATGTCGGGTATGGAAGATTTTCCCGGATTGTAGAAAGGTCTTTGTTATAGAACTTTGCTTTTCAAACTTGGTCCTTTCTGTGGTAGTGGGGATATTCAAGCGTGGATTGGAGCTGTAGATAAATGCTATGTGGGTGAGCTGATTATCGAGCTTGATACTTCTTCTAGTAGTAAAACTCAGAGCCACACTTCCAATGCTTGTGATGACATTGAGTCTAAAAACTACACAAACTGGGCTTGTTTATAGATGGTTTAGAGACCTTTGGATCTATAAACGGTCACAGGACAGGTGGGTTTCGACTTAATGATCATGTTATTATAGGTCTGTCCCACTTCTTTTGCTCTAAAAGGTTCTATACTTTGCTGAGAAATGCAAGGTTCGGATTGAGTTTAAAACTTTGAATAGTATATGTGTATACTTTTATTTAAACTAATATCACAACACTAAAATAATTATCACAAACATAAAAATGATAGAAGGAAAAGATTATTTGCGTCAAGGGTTTTCTTAACTAAAAAAAAAGTCAACAAAATTATATTATAAAAAACGAGCGGGAAGGCCACTCGATACCACCGGATTATTAGCCATATATATAAAATAATTTGTTTTTTCCGTAATATTAAATTTAGTAAACATATTAAAGAAAAAACGGTTTAACAAGATGAAATTCAAATCCTACGATATTTTTTTTGTTTTTTTGATAACTAATCCTACGATATTTAAGTCTTAACCATTACGGTATACGTTGGTAAAACGTCACCAATCAAAATGGGAACCATAAACCTGGGAAATGGAAATGGTCACATCACATTTAAGGAGTAATTGATTCTCTCTGTCTATGGAATCTGAATCGATCGATGAAATCAGCAATTTAATATCAATTTTTTTTTTTTTTCGCTAGTATCAATTAGGGTTCCTATTTAAGGAGGAATTGGTGTCAGCAACGAAGAAGACGTTCCTCTTCTCCGTTGAACGAGAATTACCCGGAGCAGTTTCTGGTGTTTGCTCAAAATCTTTCCTGGGTAATTTTTAGTGCTCGATGAATTTATTTTTGGTTTTCTTCCCTTTATTTTTACTTCGCTAGGGTTTGGCTTTGGTCCTGTGTCGTTGTTTATGACTTACTTTTTTGTTTGGTTCCTGAGAAGAAAACACACTTAGAACTTCACATATATATGACATATCCCTTGTTTGTCTTTTCGATGTTCAGGCTTTCGTGTCTGGTTTCGGGCTTCTGGCCTTGACTTGAAATTTGAAAAGGGTTTTAGCTCGTAACTATGGATAGGCTAAGTCGATTGCCTAATGAGCTGCTCTTGAGAATCTTGTCGTTATTACTTACGGAAGATGTTGTGGCCACAATGGTTCTTTCAAAACGGTGGCAGCCTCTTTGGATGTTGGTGCCAAAACTTGTATACGATGATAGCTATCGGAATCGCGAGTATGGAAGGTTTTCGCGGTTTGTAGACAGGTCCTTGATTCTGCACGAGGCTAGAGTAGAAACTTTGCATTTCAAACTAGGTCAAAACTGTGGTGATATTGGAATATGGAATAGAATTGCAGCTAAACGCTGTGTGCGTGAGCTGATTATTGAGATTGACTGTTCGTCTAGTCAAACCCCAGTCAAACTTCCGAGGAGCGTCTATATGGGTTGTACAATGCTTGTGACATTGAAACTAGATAACATGGCTCTTGTAAATGTTTATTCCTCGTTTTTCTTCCCGGCCCTCAAAACTTTGAGCCTTCTATCAGTGAAGTACCCAGGTGACGAATTTGTCAAGAGACTTTTGTCCAATTGTCCTGTTCTTGAAAGCTTGGTTGTGAAACAGTGTTCAAATGACAATGTGACCATTTTCACTGCTATAGTGCCTTCTCTAAAGAGTTTAGTCTTGAGCGAAACACCAAGCAGAGTTGCAGATGATGAACATGGATTTGTGATAGATGCTCCTTCTTTGGAGTGCTTGGACATTGTTGTTCATAATGGTGGGTTTTGTGCCATTGAGAATAATATGCCAAAGATTGTGAAGGCAAATGTCGATGTGAATTATTGGCATCCTGGGATGATTCTGGGTTCCATCATTTCTGTCAAGCATCTCTATTTATGTTTACGAACCTCAAAGGTAAGTAATTAATATCTGTTTAGCTTATGCTGTTTTTTTTCTTCCTATCATTCTACCATCTGCATTCTTGCTTTCATTTTTCAGAATCAAATTGTTGAACAGAAAAGATAATCGGCGGGTTCTCTTTGGATCAAATCTGTTGGCACTAACATTGTTTATGTATTTTTTTATTATGTCTCGTATGCAGGATGTGTATCCTGTTGGTAGTGTCTTGTGCTGTCTTGTACATCTAAAGATATGCACATGTGAAACAGAGTGGCTGAATCTACTTATGTCTCTGCTTAGAGATTCCCCTAATTTACAAGTTCTCAAGATTGATCAGGTACGTATCCTGGACGATTCAGTTTTTTTTTTTTTGTTATCGGCATATTTTCCAGTACAATAGAAGAATGATGATACTGTAACACTTGTATCTCAGTGCCATCCCCTTCGACGTCGTGAACCGCGCCCATTCTGGAATGAACCGAGTTCAGTTCCTGAAGATCTCTTATGTAGTCTTGAAACTCTCGAATGGGTAAAATATGAAGGAACAGAAGAAGAAAAGGAAATGGCGGCTTTCATCTTAAGAACGGGAAGGAGTTTGAAGAGGGTAACTATCTCATCTAAATCCACTGACCGTGACAGGAAACTTGAGATGCTTAAGGAGTTGTCGATGTCGTCCAGGCGTTCACCTACATGTCAGCTTGCATTCGACTAAATCTTCCACAAACTTGTTTTTATTAGTTTGGTTCTTTTGTTCGATTTCTTTGCTTTGGAATACTTGTTACTCAACTAAGAAATTTTTAGTTTATTCGGTTTGTTTGAAAAATTATTTGTTAGCTTTTTAAAGTTAAAAGTACATCTGAGGATTTCAATAAACCAAAAACTCAAATAATTTTTATTTTTTCAAACACAAAGAAAACTCAAATAATTAATTAAAGCATATCGAAGATTTTTCAAGTAAATATTATTTAGAACGGATATTTAAATTAATATTATAACAATAAAATCATTATCATTATCGAAAACATAAAAATAATAAAATATTGTTGACCAAAAAAGTATTTTTAATTTACGTCAGGATGACCAAACAAAAAATAAAATAAAATAAAATAAATTTACATCACGGGATTTCATAAGTCAAATAATTTATCTTTGTTGGAATCTCACCACCAGCTTTGATTCAATCGGAGAAAACTAAAGCACAAAACAAATAGGGATCGATTGAAGAAGGAGATGTCAATCTATGTTTTGGAAATGAAGCCACGATTGTGATTTGCACAACAAAGAAGATGATGAGTTAGTATATAGTTCATGTGTGCAATATACTTATATACGTGAGAAAGTCACAGAAATAGGAAAAGTCGTATTTACATTTTTAATAAAAGGAAACTGTTTTGTTTTACTTCTTTAGCTTTTAAAAAATATGTTAAGATTAAATCTATATAAATAATGTAGCTCTTAAGGCAAATAAATTATTCAGATCAATAAACAGATCGAGAGCTTTACGTTTTAATAAAAACTTCTCATTCTTCTTGTTAATCCCCAAATTCCAACAATTTTATAAAAAACGAGCGGGAAAAATCTTATAATTGAGATTTTTTTTTTTTTGTTTGGTTTAATGTTAAGATAATATAGGGTTTTTTTACTGTTGAACGAGGAGTCCCGGAGGTTTAAGAGGTCTCTACTCTGTGAGTTTCTTCTGATTATTCGTCTTAATTTGTTTGATCATCCGTTCTGATTATCTCCGCCGACGGCAGGTGCCGTTTTTAGGGTTCCGTACTTGTTAGGGTTTGTTTGCTGTTCTATTTGTTTGGTTCCTGTGTTAGGGGACAAGATATCAAACCAAGATTTGGATTTGAAAGGAATGGCTCGTATGGATTATATAAGTGAGTTGCCTGAAGAGCTGCTCTTGAGGATATTGTCTTTATTGCCTACGAGAGATGTTGTGGCCACAATGGTTTTGTCCAAGCGGTGGCAGTTTCTTTGGAGTCTTGTGCCAAGACTCGTATACGATGATAGCAATCAGGATATTGAGTACGGAAGCTTTTCGCGGTTTGTAGACAGATCCTTGCTTTTGCACGAGGCACCAGTTCTAGAATTTTTGCATTTCAAACTTGGTCAAAAGTCTGGTGAGGTAGAAACTGTAGATATTGGAGTATGGACTAGAACTGCAGTTAAACGCTGTGTGCGTGAGTTGGTTATCGAGATTGACTGTTCTTGTACAGCTCCAGTCATACTTCCAAGGAGTCTGTACACGGGGTGTAGAATGCTTGTGACATTGAAACTAAATCACGCGGATCTTTATGATTTAAATTCTTCCTCGATGGTTTCTTTCCCATCCCTTAAAACTTTGAGCCTTGTATCGGTGGTGTACCCAGATGATGAATTCGTCAACACTCTTTTATCCAGTTGTCATGTTCTTGAAGATTTGGATGTGGAACAATGTCCATATGACAATGTGACTGTTTTCGCCGGTAGAGTGCCTTCTCTAAAGAGTTTAGTCTTGCGTAAATCAGAAAAGAGAGATTTAGATGAAGAAGATGGGTTTGTGATAGATGCTCCTTCTTTGGAATACTTGAAGATTATTGATTATGTAGGTGGGTTTTGTGTCACTGAGAATAATATGCCAAACATTGTCGAAGCAAGTGTTGACGTCAGTTATTTGCATCCTGTGAAGATTCTTCTTGGTTCTATTACTTCAGTCGAGCGTCTCGATCTATGTTTATTAACCTCAAAGGTATTTTCTTGTTAACTGCTATAACTATTAACATTGCTTATGTGCTTATCCTGTCTTGTATGCAGGATGCATATCCTGTCGGTTCTGTCTTCCACTGTCTTGTACATTTAAGGCTATGCACATGCAAGCCAGAGTGGTTGAATCTACTTATGTGTCTCCTAAGAGATTCCCCTAATTTACAAGCTCTCAAACTCGAACAGGTTTGTCTCGAATTAATCAGTGTCCTTGATTAGTACATGATGATCTCTAATGCACTGTATTTCAAATTATCTCAGTGCCATGACCTTGTGGATGAAGAATCGTGCCCCTGCTGGAATGAACGAGCCTTGAAACTCTTGAATGGGTAAAATATAAAGGAAGAGAAGAAGAGAAAGAAACAGTAGCTTTCATCTTAAGAAACGGTAGCTGTTTAGAAAAGGTAACTATCTCCTCCGAATCCACTGACTCCGACAAGAAGAAACTTGAGATGATCAAGGAGTTGTCATTGTCGTCCAGACGCTCGCCTACCTGTCAGCTTATATTTGACTGAAGTTTGTGAGTCAGTGTTTGATCTGAATCTTAGATATATTTTTTTTGGTTTTTGCATGGTTGCATATTCTTTAGATACTGTATGTTGAAAGCTTATGTTTAATTAGCTCTTTGAATTTCATATTATTGAGAAGAAAGAATGATACATAAGAAGTATTATCTTCCCTTGGTTTACTTTACCTGCAGCATTAATCATCTTATGAGCATTCTTCCGTAACGTCTTCTCTTTCGATTAAGGGGGTGATTGGCAATAGGACTTTGAGAACTTAACAGTTTCTAAAGCCAAATTATAGCCAATCACACTATTTTTATTTTAGTTTTTTTTAAAGCTTTTAAAGCTTTTTTTTTTTTTTACTCTTCTTTCTTAATTTTTTCTAAAGTCTACAATACGTGACTTTAAACATGAGAGAGAAAAAAATCAAATTTCTTTTCTTCTTTTTTCTTTTCCAAAATTAATAAAAGTTCTTTATAAATTTATATATATTTTATCACATACAAACTTTGATTAATTAATCATTATTATTTTTTTTCTCTTTTATTTGAGATCTATTTTAGTATGATATTTTAAAATTTTAACTGCATCATATTTTTTTGTAATGTTTTTGATTGAATGGATTTGATTATAATATATAGTATATAGTAGTTCATGTGAATATGTTGTTATCTCATCACTCATATTCAAATCGGGCGTATTTTTATTTCTTTCAAAAAAAAAGTTATTTATAATATTTAAAATAATGGTTACAGCTTCTAAAGCCAAAATCTCTAAAGCCAAAAACCTAAAACAAAAGCCTAAAGCGACAGTACTTACCAATCGGTTCCTAAGTATGGTTTTGCGTTTTAAGCTTGTTTGTTATGGTGGTGTTCGATTTCTTGGTTTGAAATAATTTGTTACTGAACTAAACCCAAAAGTCAGTTTATTTGGTTAGTTTGAAAATTTCCGGTTTGGCCCAGTTCGGTTCAGTTTTCAGTGTAAAATCAAACGGCAATCTATAAAGAAATAACTTGATTGAGGAAATTTAATTGATGGAATGTTATTTAATTTTTAGAGGATAAGATGACAAAGTTGCGTTTCGATTTCGGATCAAACCATACACATTACACAAAGATATTAGGATTTTGAGCACGTGATGCGCGTGTGATTCGAAGACGACGAGGGTATAAAGGAGCGGGAACGCTTCTCTGTTCAATGTATCGCTCGAGAGAGAAATCATCTCAGGGTTTAGGGTTCGTCTCTGATGACTATCTGACCAAGGTTTTAGGTATTTTTCTTTCCTTGCGAATTCTCTTATTTTTGGGATTTTGAAGCTCACAAAATCCATCGATCACTGTTTGAAACTAAAACATCTGTGTAATGATTTTGTTTTTCTTTCGCATGGATTTCTATGGTAGCTTGTGTTATTCGTTTGGTTCCTCAAAGAATCTAGTGGGCTTAGGAAGGAATAAACTGATCAATTTTAGATGTGTGTGTTTGTTTTCTCTCTGTATTCCGAGGCTTATTCAGGGTAGAGAATGATAGCTAAACCTAATTCCAAATAATGATACAGGGTAATTTTCTTCTAATCATTTTGTCTTACTTTTTGGATTGACAGCGAAACGTCAATCTCTAATGTTTTCTTGGCTGTGCAAGCTGAAAACTTTGGATATTAAGGGGTTGGATCGTATGGATAGGATAAGTGAGTTGCCTGATGCGCTTCTCTTGAAGATATTGTCGTTACTTCCTACAGAAGATGTTGTGGCGACAATGGTTTTGTCCAAACGATGGCAATTTCTTTGGATGATGGTGCCAAGACTTGAATATAGCGATGCTATGTACCAATATGATGAAGACGGGAGTTTCTTACGGTTTGTTTACAGTTCTTTGCTGTTGCACGAGGCTCCGGTTCTTGAGAGTTTGTCTTTTAAACTTGGTCAAAACTCTGTTGCTATAGATATTGGAGTATGTGTTAGACCTGCTGTTAGTCGCTGTCTGCGTGAGCTGAATATCGAAGTTGATACTTCTACTAAAACTTCAGTCATACTTCCAAGGAGCTTGTATACAGGCTGTAGAATGCTTGTGACTTTAACACTAAATAATGTGGTTCTTTTGGATGTGTCTTCACCGGTTTGTTTCCCTTCCCTCAAAACTCTGAGCCTTTCATCAATGAAGTACCCAGGTGATGAATTTATCTCTAAGTTTTTATCCCGTTGTCCTGTTCTTGAAGACTTGTTTGTGGAGCAATGCCGCAGTGAAAACATGGCCACATTGGTAGTTAGAGTGGCTTCTTTAAAAGTTTTAACCGTGCGTAAATCATCAGAAGAAGAGTCCCAGCAAGGGTTAGTGCTCGATGCTCCTTCTTTGGAGTACTTGGACATTGTTGATTATACAGATGGGTTTTTTATCATTGAGAATAGTATGCCTAAGATTGCAGAGGCCTATCTTGATGTGACTGATAGTCCTACTCAGCAGCTTCTTAGTTCTCTTACTTCACTCGAGCAACTTGCATTATGTTTAGCGACTTCAATGGTAATGCGTTCTTCTCTATAAACTTTTTGAAGGTTTTATGCTTCTACGTACTTCTCTATAAACACAAATTGTGGGTTTGCTTCATATTACATCAATCCTATATATCTTATGTAGGATGCATATTTCGAAGGAACAATATTTAGCCGGCTTGAAAGGTTAGAACTATGTACGTGCGACACCGAGTGGTTGGATCTACTTATGCGTCTTCTCAAAGATTCCCCTAAACTAAGGTTTCTTGTACTTGAGCAGGTACATTTTCTCAAAACCCAAAATGCTGCAAAGATCCAACCTTTTGACCCATTTAATTATTCTTTTTTCTGTTTGATAGTATAACTTGACTATACTTGTCTTCCCTTTTGAGTCTCAGTTCCACGGCATTAAGGCTGAAGATCTGCGTCCATACTGGAGTGAACCAAATCATGTTCCTGAATGTCTACTGTCTAGTCTTGAAACCCTTGAATGGAGGCAATACGAAGGAAGAGAAGAAGAGAAAGAAGTCGCGACATTCATCTTAAGAAACTCTGGTTGTTTAGAGATGGCAACGTTTTACCCCAAATCAACAGATCCTGTAGAGAATCTTCAAATGCTCGTGGAGTTGTCAATGTCACCAAGGAGTTCTTCAATCTGCCAGCTTGAATTCCATGGGAATTACAATCCCGTCTCAGAGTGAAAAGACTAAAGTTCAATGGTTTATTGCCGTTTGATTCAAATTAAGTTTAGGGGCTGGAATTGCTGTTTCTTCTTAATTTCTTGTTTTGGATATCTGGATGTTTTTTTTTTCAGAATAAATAGTTACCTTTCTATTTGGGGAAAGTATTGTGGGTCACATTTGATCCAAAATTTGAAAGTTACTGAAATAATCCATTAGAGCCTGTGTTAAGATTTAAGTTAACTACTTATGAGCAGCTTAACACCCAAGTTATTAACTTCAACTGATGAGACGATTAAATGAATGAAGTTTGATCAATGGGTTTTGATGAACGATGCAGTCAATATAGTTTTTATTTGGACTAATTTATCATTTATATTATATGTCAATTATATAACTTGTTTTCTTAATACTAAATTGTTTTATATATCACACTAATCACTCTATATACACAGACATAATAACAAAAAATATACGTATAATCTACTTATTAAACTATAATATCAACCCTTGGATAAGTTCGAATCTTGGATAAGAAGAAACTTGCATCAGATTTTTTCCAGGTAAAAAGTAAATTAAATTGTGAGCTAAACAGACTCTCCTTGTCCATCGTCGTCGATATAGAAACTTATCTGATCACGGTTTAGGGCTCGTAATCGGTGACTATCAGATTCTTTTGGCACAAGTAAGGTTTTCTTACTAAAGAGACTTTCGTCTATTTTTTTCAGGATTTCTAAGTACGAAATTGACAAAAATTTCTTTGATCCTCACTATTTGGAATTAGACATCTGTTTAAGAATCTACAGCTACCTTTTTTTTTTTTTTTTGTAATATTCTCTCTGTTTCCAGGCTATTCAAAACCCTAATTTTGTTATGTTTTTCGAGTTTGGTTTGGTTTCAGGTGTGGACAGCCAAGTCTGTTGCAATAATTGAATCGAATGGATAAGATAAGTGAGTTGCCTGATGAGCTGCTCTTGAGAATATTGTCATTACTTCCTACTACGAAAGATGTTGTGGCCACAATGTTTTTGTCAAAACGATGGAAGTTTCTTTGGATGGTTGTGCCAAAACTTGAATATGATTATAACAATCAAGATGATCAAGACAGGAGATTCTTGCGGTTTATGAACAGTTCTATCCTGTTACACAAAGCTCCGGTGCTAGAAAGTCTGCGTTTCAAATTTGGTCAAAAGACTGGTGCTATAATAGATATTGGAGCATGTGCTATGAAACGCTGTTTGCGTGAGCTGATCATGGAGACTGATTATTCATTTTCCTCTAATCAAACTCTAGTCTATCTTCCAATGAGCTGCTTTGGGATAATGCTTGTGACATTGAAACTATGTAACGCGGTTCTTGTGGTATTTTTAATTCTCCAATTTCTCTCCCATCTCTCAAGAAATTGACCCTTACGGTCTAGGGGTGTCAAAATGGGTTAAATTTGATGGATCAACCTAACCCAAACCAAACCATTAACTTATTGAGTTGAAAATATGGGTACTTAATG
>OVAY01000818.1:17226-43814 GCA_900406395.1 Kernera saxatilis | reverse complement strand
ACAATAATCTTTGCCAAAAAACGCTTGATAAACAAGTTCTTATCTTCACAATATCACATATATAACCCCGATATCTTTGAGAAATCGAAAAGATCCCCATAACTTTCAGATTTATATTAGAAATTCGGATATGTAATTCTCACTAACACTATTCTAATAGGCCGAAAGCTGGGCTTGTCCGGCTTTGAACTAGCTGAATCAGTTTTGGTTTTAGAGAGATCGACATTCAATCCCACATGTATTAAAAACAGTTACAAACTCAATATGTTGAAGATTAAGCTTATCGCAAATCAGATAAACTTGATATATTTAAGATTAAGCTTATAAAATTCGATATATTTATGATTAAGCTTATATATTCTTTTATCAAATTAAAAAAGGAATAGTTAATTGTTTTCTTATTTTCAAACCTCTTGAATTAGATATTTTTGACGAGAAACATCTCAAGCTCAGTCGACAAAAGACGCTTTCATATTTCCTGAATTTGCAATTTTTTATCGTTCACGCAACACAATTCTGCAATTGTTGGTATCAAATTTGATCGAGGACGAACGGAGGGAATTAAAGGAGAGTGATTACCAACGGTACGAAGCTTGTGTTCTATGATCCATTCCCTAATTTCTGCAAATTTTGTCTTTGATTCCGCCATTGTTGAAAAAAATCGGAAGGAGAAGGGAGAAATAAGAGTTGGGGAGAAAAAGTGAGTTTGGCGGTGGTTTTAAAGCGACCAAGGCGGAAAAATTCTGAGGAAGAGAAAGCCAATTTACTAACTTGCGCTGTATTTCGCCGATACGTGTTTTTAATTATTGTAATAAATTTTATTGTTTCGCTAATTAATTCTTAAGCCGTGGAATAATTATGCGATCCCACATATTTTTCTTCTACATCATTTTTTATAGTAAAACCGTATATTTTTCTCCTACATCATTTTTTATAGTAAAATCGTCTTTTTCATTCCTCTATTTTTTAGTTCTGCAAAATTGATAAAAGAAAACTACAAACCTATATTTTTAGGTTATCTTATTATAATAATTATAATAATATAATGTTTCAGTGGCTCCACCTTAGTCAAGACAGGCAATTTAGTGGCTAATGTTTTAGTAGTTCCAATCCGTGGAATAGCCACTCTTTTGTTGTGTGGTTCCTAATTGGCTAGTCTTTTNTGTGGTTCCTAATTGGCTAGTTTTTTTTTTTTTTTTTTATCAAAACCCAATTTATCGTCCTTAGGGTTTTTCACATGTCATCCTCGTAGGCGTTTTGTTCAATTTCTCTTTCGTCGGATTCCGTCGCTTTCCATTTTCCAGGTACGCTAAATCTGGATTGAATTTCTGGAACATTGGAAAGTTTTTTTTGTTTTTCTTACGGTTGATTAGTTTTCTAGGATTACGCTATTGATCTTCAACCTTGAGCATCTGGAACAAGTTTCTTACTAGATTTTAGTTTCGTCTTGATCAGAATTCATTTTTTTTGCTGGTTATAGGGGATATTCGGTGAAAATTTTCGACTTGAAGTTCCGTATAGATTTAGTTTAGGGCCACATTTTGATCCCTTCTATGTATTTATTTTACCAAAATCAAAAATATGATTAATCTTTGGTACATTTTGGTTTTACTTGGTCTCGATGTCATCAGAAATGTCCACTGATCTAAGAAAACAGTTTAGGGAGGCACAACATCTGTGATTGGTTTTGATTGTTCAATCTTCGATCTTTGTTATGATTGTTACATGGGCGAAGTCAAATGCTATTTCGTTTGGTTATCGCTGGAGAGCAAAAACGTAGGAACTTGATTCTTCTAGGTTTGGTATTGGTTCAACAAGCAGGCGCATTTTATAAAACCAGGAGTGTCAAATCACATAATCTCTGTCTGATATGATTTATACGTGAAGATTTAGCTTAAAATGGAATAGTTATTTGGAGATACAATGTGGTATTATCATATGGAGTTGCCTCTGTTTTAAGTGAATTTTGCTGTATTCCACTTCACTGATCCGTGGAATAGCCACTCTTTCGTTGCGTGGTTCCTAATTGGCTAATCTTTTGTAGCAACTGATAAGCTAAACTGCTTCCATAGTTATTGAAATTAATAAGACAGCTAAGTTGAGGAAACAAAAATAGAAGTTTAAAATGCCATACTAAACAGAAGCCTTAATTTTCGACCTCGGATCATCGCATAGAAAAATAGTACACAAGTCTGTCCTCTTGTTCTGGATTTGGAGCTCCTTCTCTACCCAAATGCTGAAATGAGGAGTTTTTGTATATGGTCATAAACTTGGCCACAAATGATGCAGTATATAAAACAAATGTAAGAAGATGATTTTTTTTATGTAACCTATATGTATGGGCCAAATGCAATAAAGAGTTTATATACCTTCTATGTGAAATATGGCCTTCTGACCTAATCTCATCTGATGTTCCCGTAAGAGGGGCCAACATATCATCAAGAAAGGCATCACATCAAAGAACCAGAGCTCAAGCTCAAATGAGAACACAGATGTTGAGATAATGGTGAGAAGAAATAAAAATTCTCAAGCTAAGATGTAAGAGACGTATACAAATAATCTTACATAATATGCGGCCCACTGGCAAACTTCAAGCTTGAGCTCTGAGTCCAGTCTCTTCAGCAATTCATAAAAAAGCCTTTGGAAAAGTATAAACTATGGGTAAAAAGGAAAGAGAAAGGGACACAAATACATAATTGAAAATAGAATTGGGTTTTGTTTGAAACCTTCAGTATGACTTGGAATGCAATTAACTAGCAACTCGTACACCTTTCCACGCACATGAAACAACCTGAAGAAGCACAGAAGAGATGATAAACTCAAGGGATGTTTAAAGTTATAAACTATAAAACTAAATGGTTTATTAGAGTGTGACCTTTTCGGGCTCTGTTCCCCCATCAGGTCAGTTGCTATTTCAGCAACATACTCTTCCCAAGCTCTCATGAAGTGAGTTCCAAAAGTTGCTCTTCCGATCATAAAGAGTGCTCCAAATTGTTATGCAGATACTCCATTCACGGACGTGATCGCACTCGTGGAGATGCCAAAGAAGTTTACGTTTCCTTCAATGAAGATGTATGACGGGACGACTGATCCGGACAACCACATCGCACAATACAAGCAGAGGATGTTCACTACTGCGATCGAAAGACAATATCGTGAAGCTAGTATGTGCAAAGAATTTGATTCAAGTCTTACCGGAGCAGCTCTGTAGTGGTTTACGAACCTACCCAATGCTTCGATATACTCCTTAGCATCGCTAACAGACCGCTTTCTGGAGCAATTCGCAAGCAGAATAAATCTTGAAAAGACAACTGACGATCTCTATGAAGTAATACAGAAGAAAGAAGAGTCACTCCGCAGTTATGTCGGACGCTTTAATAAAAAAAAGTATTTATACCGATATGCTTCACATCCACAGCAATCTCAGCCTTCAAAAGGGGTCTACTGCCAGACAATACCTGTATAAAGAGCTAACAAAATATCAGTGCAGAGCAATAGAAGATGTGCTTTCTAGAACATGGGCACAAATCAAGTGGGAAGAAGATCTTGCGTATCTTTATGAAGAGAACTACGTTTGTGCTATCAAGCTACATTGGAGGGAAAATGTCCGCAGTTGTAGCAATCACAGAGCTCAACAACAACATGAGGTCTCTCTGTAATCTTTCAATAATTTTTGATCTTTTGTTTTCGAATCTATTGATGTCTACGGACCAGTTCCTTTAATAATTTGTTTCACATACGAATCTTGTATAAATCTCGAAAAAGAGGTTCAACGTGATGGCCACAACCACTACTAAACAAAGCAAAGAAATGCCTAAATAATCGCAGTGGTACAACCTCCAAATAAGAAAAAGAGACTTGTAACCACTCTGAAAAACAAATAAGCAATAGCTTCAAATATGGAAGTGGTACAAACTCTAAAGAAAAAAAAGAGACTTGTTTCCAATCCAAAAAACCGAAGAACCAACAGCTTCAGTTTCAAAAAAATTTGAAGTGGTACAAGCTCCGACTTGTAACCACTCTGAAAAAAAAGAAGCAATAGCTTCAAATATGGAAGTAGTACGTATAAGCTCCAAATAATAAAGAGAGACTTGTAACCACTCTGGAAAACAGAGAAGCGATAGCTTCAAAAATTGAAATGGTACAAGCTCCAAAGAAAAAGAGACTTGTAACCACTCCGAAAAATAAAGAAGCCACACCATCAGTTTTAAACAATTAAACTGGTGCAGCCTCCAAAAAACAAAATGAGAATTGAGCCACTCTGAAAACAGTAAAGCGATAGCTTCTGTTTCAATCATAGTAAAGAGGCATAAAACAACAATGCCACATAAGAAGTTCAAATAACGAAGTCCAGTAGAAAATGATAAATAATCGGAGTCCAAATGAGAGACGTGGACAAAAAGGAAAAAACTCATGAAAGTGAACGTTATTGACAAAAGGAAGAACATGTCTTCAGTCTATAACGGGGGGCAAAAGCAGCTAAAGTAGGAGCAACACCTCCAAAATCTAGAAGTGGATCAAGAAACACGAGGTGTCTTACCCACCATGTTCGCCTGCACCATTAACAAGAAGTTGAGTCTTCCCATAGTGGCAAGTAAACATCGCCTAATACAATGACTATGGTCAACCATTGCACACATTAAAATCAACAATCACAATTGAATGGTCGACACTGACCAATGGGCTACTACGCGATGTACAAGGCCGAAGCCTAATTCTAAAGGAAGACCTCTCCCAAGCTTTAGAGCTTGGCCAACTCTATCATAGGACGTCACTGCACGCTTCAGTGATGATTTTGAAGCCGCTTGCTTATCCTTAGAAACCTACTTCTGAGCAGCATGCAATAAGACTTGGTTGGCCCACCTAATCTTATCAGAAACGTCAACAGTCTTTCTGTAAAAACAGACATCGTGCAAGCTACAAAAGAATACCACTTGTCAGGTTGCTTAAACCGTGCTACAAAGGATCCAAAACAACATGAGTTTTTCAAGCAAAGGTGCTCCTCTCTAAGCAAAATGAGTGACACACACGTGTGGATTCCAGTTAAAGCTATTAAGCAAGTCTTCTAGTTTTAAAATCAAAGCAACTGCACCCAAGCATCCTCAAGGTGCGTTCATTGTAACAGATAGATTCAAGCGATTTACTACTCTCCAAATTCTAAAATAGAAATTGGAGAGTGGGGCCAAGTTGTTGGGTAAAATAAATTCACTAGCGTGAACCACTATAAAAGTTAAGGGAAACTAAGTTAACATCTTCCCCGGGTCCGGCCCGCATAAAGTCTGCTTCACGTAAAGTTCGACCTGCATAAGGTTCGATTTGTGTAAGGTCTGTCCTGCGTAAAGTTCGACCGACACAAAGTCTACCTAACGATAGGTTCGAATTTTAAGAGATAACTGATGATAGGTCTGAATCTCAAAGGATGACCAACGAAAGGTCTGATTCCTACGGGAATTAGAGGTTGGCCCTAACCGAATGAGGATTCAGAGAGATACCTATAAAAGGAGGAGCTCTAAAGCTATGAAGAGGACATAAAACAATATAGCTAAAAACTGAAGCTAACATACTCTCGTCGTTCCGAAAGATAAGCGTCCGAGAACCTCACAGAGATAACTCCGAGCGATTCAACCTTCTCAGAGCTTCAGACCCAACGAGAGAAAGGAGCCTTACTCCTCTTCAATAAAACACAAGATTTTTTACATATATTACAATCCAAAACGGAGGATTACAAGAATCATAATAAAAATTAGAATTTATACATCCATACTTAGCTAGATTATGAACTACTTTGTTGCAACAACGCTTTATATAGCCAAAACGAATATCTTTAAATTTTGATGCACAATATAAGATATCTTGATATAAACCAGCAATGGATACATCCTTAAGATCATCATTGATATTCTTAACGAGTACTTCGCAATCCCCTTCAAAATAAGCATAAGTGAAACCTCTAATCCAAATTTTTTGCATTGATGCTAAAAGCGCTTTTGCCTCCGCTTCTAGTGGTGAATCCGCGTCACTTAATCTAGATGAACCCCAAAGTTTTATCACTCCTTTATAATCTCGTAATATCCAACTACCAGTAGTTTTATTAGATTGTATATCAGACGC
Organism: Kernera saxatilis; assembly: GCA_900406395.1. Lineage (NCBI taxonomy): Eukaryota > Viridiplantae > Streptophyta > Magnoliopsida > Brassicales > Brassicaceae > Kernera > Kernera saxatilis. The sequence continues at coordinate 37,703 of OVAY01000818.1, read as the reverse complement.
ATCATCAAAATGATATGTATACACTTTATATTGGTTGTTACTTGTTAGTAAACATAAGATTTTTTTTTTTTTGAGAAATCATAAAAATATATTTTCTGAACAAATATGTATATATCTATTAAGTATGTTTACATGTAAATATTAACTAACAATCAAATGTTTTTTTCTTATAGAATATTTATTTTTATTTCCGAAAATTAAATATTTATATCTAATTATTATTAGTTTTTTTAATATATATTTTATTCAGAGAATTTTAAAACAAAATAAATATTTTTTTTAGCTGTAACTTCTCAAATTCATGAGAGTATTATAATCTTCTTACTAATAAAAAAAAATTAGTTTTAAAATTTTCCAAAACATGGATTAGTTTTCAAATTATAAAAAATTCATAGATTATTAAACCAAATATTTTTTTATTAGCTACCTAATTTATTTATTTTTTAAAGTATTCCGTAGTTAATTATGGTCTAATTAGACCACTTTCCCAAAAAAATTATGGCCTGATGATTTTATTTAAAGGCCCAAAAAAAAACCAAAAAAAAAAAAAAAGGCGGCCCAAGTCTCTTATTCATTGTTTTGCTTTCACAAGAATCTTCTCGTCGAATCGTTACGGAGAGAGAGAGAATTAGGGGTTTCAAAAACCCTAATAGATTCCGGAGGAATAATCTGAATCGAAGCTATGTCGGATCCTTACGAGAGGGTAAAAGGTGGAAGGTTAGCGTTCAAAGGAGGCGATCTAGCCACAAGGAAGTCGATCGAGAAGAAGAAGAAGAAGCACAAGAAGAACAAGGAAAAGCTCGACGGTGGTGCCGAGGAAGGTGAGGCGGCGAAAACGATAGCTCCCGACGGTTCAGCCACTTCCTCCGCCGCCGCTACCGGTGGAGACGATATTTACTCTATTGATGCCGCGAAGAAGAAGAAGTACGATGAGCTATTCCCCGTGGAGGCTAAGAAGTTTGGTTACATCCCAAAATCAAACTTCGAATCCGTGGCAGAGGCTCTGGACGATCGCGTCAAGAAGAAGGCCGATCGCTACTGTAAATAGAATTTGGTTGCTTCTCATCTTTGTTAATTTGGTTACAGAAACTTTGCAGCTGGTTTGGATTTGATGTTTGTAGGATCTAATGACTTTATTTCTGTTGCGGTTGCGTTTAATCTAGCTGAAACGAGTTCATACAGTAATGGAAATTTTGTTGGGAGACTTACAATTTACACATTGCTAATTGCTAAATCCATTTTTTGTATTTGATTATCGTCTGATTTTGTGTTCCCACTTGCTTGATTACGCTTTTGTTCAGGTACTACGCCGATTCTGAGTTATCGAGGATCGAATTTTGAGGGTGTTTAGTACCATATATGTTTTTGCAATGCTTATATGTTATCAGCTATACTCTTTTCTTCTTGACAATACTAATAGTCTGAAACTGGTTGATTTGTCTGTTTTGGAGTTCTTAAAGAACATAGGATGGATGGTATGTTACAGAGAATCTGAAAATTCAGGTTTCATTGCATATGTAGAAAGATTGTCTTCTTAGAGAAATCTTTAGGTTTTGAGACTAGCAAGTAAAGTTGATAGCTTTTGTGTATCTTTCAAACTACTCATATATCTTTCCGAAACTACTTGATTAGATTTTAGTGTTATGGTTTTGAAACTACTTGATTAGATGTAGAAAGATTTGTCTTCTTAGTGAAATCATTAGGTTTTGAGACTAGCAAGTAAAGTTGATAGCTTTTGTGTATCTTTCAAACCAGTCATATATCTTTCAGAAACTGCTTGATTAGATTTTAGTGTTATGGTTTTGAAACTACTTGATTAGATGTAGAAAGATTGTCTTCTTAGTGAAATCATTAGGTTTTGAGACTAGCAAGTAAAGTTGATAGCTTTTGTGTATCTTACAACCAGTCATATATCTTTCAGAAACTACATGATTAGATTTTAGTGTTATGGTTTTGAATTTTTGAATTCATTGGTTGTAAATGGTTTCCTTTTCATGTATTCACATTCTAGTTTTTTAGATGATTTACATGTCGGGAAAAAGTTCAACTACTTCCCTTTAGTAATGGATGGGTTTGAAGAAGCTAAAGGATATTACAGTAAGGCCACCGCGATTGAACTGCAGGAAGAATCGAGAGATAAGTTCAGTTTAGTTAAGGTCCTCTAATTATTTCTGTTATGGCATGCGACTCGTGTGTATCACTATGTGCTAAGTGTGTATCACTATGTGCTAAGAAGAAAACACTGTTAGCCATAGCATGAAACGACAGGCTTGAGTTTATTTATGAGATGTACAAGCATATTCGAATAGACAGTTTCTCGCAGCGTTGTCTATACATATGTTCTTAGCAATAGATAGTCATTTATTTATATTTCTTGAATCATAGATACAGTAACTTGTCAGAAAGATTGTGGTGTTTTAGCTTCTGTTACCTCGAGGATTCCTGTGTGCTGTTTCTTCTGGAGTAACCCTTTGGTATCTTGTCCTAAAAGGCCAAATGCTCCCCAGCTGCATCCACCTTGTGCGCCTTCTTTCAGGTATGTCTTCTCTAATCGAATCGTTTCTTTCCCGAGATTCTGCTCCGGTATTGACAGGTGGCAGATCGCGGCGGCAGATAGGGCAAGAGTTATGAAGCCTGAGCCATGGGGTTATACAGGTGTTATGGTAAATATGTTTGCACGGTAGTTCCGTTGCTTCCCCGCCAACAATGAATTCCTCCATGCACACAGTGCATTGGGACATATCGTTTGTTAGATGTAACGGCGTAATCTTCACCGTCGGTAGCGCATCAATGGTGGGTTCTGATGCAGGTGGCGGTCCGGGCCTATCGTCTTGTGTTAGCTGTTCAATCAGCTGCTCTAAGCCTGATGCTCCGGTAAAGAAATCATGTGGGTTCAGACGACGGTGTGGTGCTGAATTTAGTGGCTCAGTCATGTTACCAAGTGGATTAGTTGGATCAATGGGCCGGAGTATTACATAAGTTCTTCTTGGCTGAGGTAAACCGCCGTTGTTATCGTTATCAAGGCTGCGGCGTCGCCGATGGTTGGGTCGGGGTCTTGGTTCAGGTTCCATGTTTCTGAATCTTGCCCTGAGAAACGGGTCTGCACCGAACCCACCTCTGATAGGAGGATCAAACATGAGCGATAGAGCTTCGAGAAGACGAGTCTCTGGAGAAGCATCAAAAGGAGGAGTGGCATGATTGAAAGGAATTCGAGGGCTTCTCATCTCAATCTCGACAACAAATTGCCTCAAGCATCGAGGGCACGCAATCTCTGATGGGTTATAGGATGCAATCCTAACCGTGCGATGACAGTGGTAGCACCAGTAGAGGCCAAAAGTCCTAAATCCTCCATTGGCTGCACCATCGGTCCGCGGTATCGGCTGACTCAGTGACATGATTGCGAAGGAGGAATTGTTATATACAAGACATACAAGCAATATATAAGCCTACACATATATAGATAAATGTTTGAGGGTTGCATGAAGCAATTGAACAAGTCAGATTCTGTGCAAAGCATGAGATGGACGAAGACGCGATGCTCATTTCTTCTTAGTTTTTCTATGGTTTTAACTTTTAAGATTGCCTCTAGCTAAAGGCTAGAATCATTTCTCGGATCCATCCATTTAAGGCCCGGCCTGTTAAAGAATATGGGCCTTCTTGATTTATTACAGTCGTTAGGGATGAAAACAGAATTGAGAATTCCGAACTGGAATTTTTGGTTTTTGATTTGGAATTGGTTCTCTACAATTATCTGATCGGAAATTTTTCATAGGTTTGGTTCTCGGTTCGCCAAATCGAATGGGTATGCTTTTTTTTTTAACAAAAAACCAAAATTAAATCGAAAATTTGAAAAATATACATATAATTGCGAACAAAAATTAACTGAAATGATATGAATTATCCGAAATAATTCGCTTTTATATGATTAAACCAAAAAGTTCAGTTCATTTTGCTAAGAAAATCAAAACCTAAAAAATTTGATACCCAAACTGAACCGAATCGAATCGTTATCAATCTTGATTAATTTTGGTGAAATTTTTTAAAAACTGAATTACCCAAAAGCGAAAAAACTGAATCGATTCAACCCAAATAACCCAGAATCGCAGGTCTAAAAACAATCATCAAGCAAGTAAACATAATGACAGATCACTATTCCTCAGTTTCAATTTTAGGTAGAATATTGTTGTCTATATCTGGTCCTTTAAGTTTTTTGTTTAGGAAAATCATATTGCTGAATTAAAGCTATCTTCACAACTGATCTCATTAATACTGTTGAAATAACATAACTTATAGCTATTGACAAAAAAAAGTCAAAGGTATGGCTACGACATCAACATTATTCTACAAGAAAAATCTTTCTTTTAGGTGAGGAACTATAAAGTCAAAGGAAGAAGTCGGGGTTAGTTGGCTTTTTTTTTTTCGGTCATCTAATATTATAAACAAATAAGATTATGAAATACATAAATCTTACAAAAAAATTTTTTTGGAAAAGATGAAGTATTTTTGGTCAAGTGGTTAAAATATATATCCGGTTTTGTTTTACAGAGTTGACTCTAGCTCTTTGCAAAAATTAAAAAAAATAGTTTTTTTATGCTATGTTGATAAAAAAACAAATTCTAAAAAGAAGAAGTCGAGGTTAATTGCCTTAGCCTTTGTTTTAATAATTTAGGTTTCAATACTGGATGTATTTGTATTCTGATTTCTGACAATACCAACTACAAGCTTAACACCCAAAGAAAAAAAAAGCTATGGCTGTTAAATTCTTTTTTGGGTTGGCTTCTTTTTTTTAATAACTAGAGGACTCGAAACTCATACTAGTCCTCTAAAATTTAAAATTGCCAGATATTCTTATCATTTAAGGCATTTACATACGCTAACAATGGTTGTAGTCACATTAAATTACTCGAACCATGAATCTTTCAACGACTGAATTATTGTGAATTGGTTTATATAGGTTGACTTTAGGTCAGCTATGGAAGAAAATCCAATTTTAAGATACGGGTTCTATTAAATATGTATGTATATATAACGTTTGTAGTTCAAAGAGAAAAATTTAGACCATTGGTCAAGTTTGAAAGTTAATTGACCAATACTAAACATAACAGATTGATTTTTGAAAATAGCCTTGTCTAGTTAATAAACTGATTCGGAATCGGAAACTTCTGGAAGCGCGAGGAAGCTCAGCGAAATCTGCATGAAATCAAAAGCGCGGATACCCGGAAGCGGAAGCGGAAGCGTAATTTGGAAAGGAGAGCCAGATTCGAACCTGAGTTTTATATTTTATGCTGACAATTACTGGTCGCAAAAAAGTATATTTTACATAACTTAAAATCATATTTTATATATTTTATTGTGAAGCAAACAACAACTGAATTCTAATTCATTCTATGATCGGTTGCCATTTGGTCACGCTATTTGATTTGTGTAAAGAGCTACTCAATGTAAAGAAAGCGAGATTCAATTGGAAGAGATATTAAATAGAAATATAGGAAGAAAATAAAAGAGAGAATCTAAAAATCAAATGAAAAAGGAGTAAAGACTTATTCCAATGTCAAAATACATTAAGAATAATTTGAATTTCCGAGAGCCCGTGAAGGGGGTTTAGTCAAAAGAGTGTAAATACCCCTCACAAAAAGGAGTCACTACTTTTCTTATTTTTGTGAGTTATGGCATGTGGAGTTGTTAAAAGCCTGAGAAAGATTTGAGATTTGAAAGTACAATAAATAAAGCTTGAAAGAGAACCCCCCAAGTGATTGATGTATGATGTATCTATAAGTTTGAAAAAATATATACATGAGAAAGGCCAAAAGATATAGTTAATAATTTCTTGTGTTAGGTCATCTTTATGAATAAACTAAGTAACTCAAATCAGAAAAAATGTGGAACCGAAAAGCATGAGGAGGAAAGTAAGGGAGGCCATGAACCTTACATACATCCACCCACTTCTTCATGTGCTTTTAAAAAAAAATTGATTCATTTCTTTGTTTTTATCCTTTCTCTCTTTTCTTCTTATGAATTGTCACTTACCTCATTTTGGATATTTGGCATCTCTCTCGATTCTTTCAATATCAACTTGTGTTTTCATTCTTTTTCATCGATCAACCTTCTTGATTTAATAAGTTGATGAAGATAACGTGTGATTTAGGAGTTCACTTGTTTTAAACGCATCATTTGTATTTTTTTTTTTAAATTGTTAAAAATATACATATGTTTGATTTTTTAGCCAAATAATATTTCAAATATGTGTAAACGCAAGTACATATAAATTTATGAATTTATGAAATTAAGATAGTTTTTTTTTCTTTCTAGGTTTGAATATAAAAATATAGCCTTCCATATATTATATATATCGTTGGGGAAAAAAGTTTGTTGGTGGTTAAATATATGCTCCATCATTGTCTCCATAGTATATTGCGTTTCTTTCAAAATCACGTCTCTAGGGTGGATGCGGTTGGGAGCGTCATGTCGCGGTGGTCAAGCATACCGGAATATACCGTTATTTTTCTCATAAGTTGGCAAAGTTGGATTTTTTAAGGTCTTAATGCATCTATCTTTGGTGGAATATATGGGATCACTTGTTTATTAAAAACTTTTTCTAAGATAAATAAAATCTAAAATTTGGCGCTAGAAGGAGACCAAGTTTTAATTATGTGTGACATGACAAACAAAGAATTCAATAATGTAACGTTCTTATTGATCCCTCTGCTTAACTAGAGGCACTCACCAACCATATGAATTGGGAAAAAAGAAAGGCTAGCACAATTTAAAGGGAAGAATGCTTCCTGGGGAACATAGAACACTTCTTTAATCACCGGTGACAGAAGCACTCACATTGACGCCAATACTAGATTTCGAGCATGCGTCAATCCAATGCAGACATTGGATGGAACCAGAGGCGAATGTAGAACATTTTTTCACTGGGGGCATAATATCTTTTTTTATTGAGTTGATCTAACAACTCTTAAGAATGCATGCATAATTTTCAATTTTAGTTAAGAATTACATTGATTTTTAAAAACATAGTGGGTGCACATGTACCCCTTCCTATTGATGTACATTCGCCTCTGGATGGAACTACACAAATTAACAATTTTAATTATTTTTTTTAACCAGAGATCTAGCCGAGATGATGCTTCTCCATCTATAAGAGGGGGAGTAAGATTTAATTCGATCCATTGGATCCGTCTTCTGATAATATTGATCCTTAAAAACTCTAGTAAGCCGTGATTTCGGGAAATCTGCTAAGCGCCAAAGTTGTTTCACCAATAGCGTCGATTTAAACTCCTCTACAGTCTTGAAACCAATTCGTCCATTTGCTTTGCTCTGACATATTTTTTTCCAAGCCACCTAGTATAAGCTTTTTTGCTACCCATTCATACTCTCTTTACCACGACACTAGTAAGATTGATGTCGGTGAGTCGAAAACATGACATGATATAAGTGGGCGATGTCACTGCCATTGATTTAGTCAGCACCATTTTACCTCCTTTCGTTAAAAATTTCAACAACCATCCATTAATTTTATCCTAAGTTTGTCATGGATAAATGCAAAAAAGTTTCTCTTTGCACCTCCAAGACTTTCCGGGAGACATAAGTACGATCTCATTCCACCAATTTTCATAATCCTTAAAATTATTTGTATCTCGTCATGAGCCGTATCCTCAACCATTTGGCTAAATTGTATCAATGACATGGAGAAATTAATTTGTTGGTCCGATACATTTTCATATTGTTTGAGTATGTTTAAAATAGCCAGATATTGATCTTTATCTTCTTTGCAAGAGAATGAACTATCATCCGCAAGAAGAATATTTAAACATGTGAGCTTGTTCGCGTTTTTTAAAAATACATGTTAAAATCGATTTTGCATTTTATGCCACTTTATTGCATACAATTTTCCTTTTTCATCATTCAAAATGGGACCATTGTATTTCATACCACTGTCCACTCTATTACATGTCCATAAAATACTCTAATATGGAACTTAGCGTATCAAAATATTAATCCATTTGGTTCACTTTTTTTTTTTTACTGAACCATTCAAAATGTTAAATTTCATGAATTTGTTTTGCTTAGATTTTTGATTATTCCAAGATATAATTCTATTTAATAAATCAAATAACAAAATTAAACACTTATATCGTAATTTTCAAAGAATCAAGTTTTTGTTTCAACAAAGCATAATAAATTATTTTCTCAACTCTTTACGGTGAAGTGGAGTCAAACTCCGGTGAGAATGTCACAGAGGTGGACTTTAACTATTTTCTTAGATATTCAATTGCTTTCAATGTAATTTTGTATAATAAGATCATATATTTACCAATCATTTTCTATAAATCTAAATAATCACCACTTAAGTATCTCAAGATATTTCAATTTAAGTAATTAATATCTTGTGATCTCTCTACAAGTTATTAAGGATTTAAGCAATGCTTTCTTTTTGATGTTAAAGAAAAAAANTTAAAAAAAAAAAAAAAGCAATGATTTTTTTTTTTTTTTGTTTCAGTTTTTCTTTTGTTCTAGCCTGATTTTAAGCAATGTTGATCTTGCCAAACAAAAGAAAGCAAAAAGGTAATATGGGACAAATGTAGAAGAAGCCTCGTGAATAATTTACCTAAAACTAAAAAAACACCAAGATTTGGTCCTAATGAGTCAGTCGCATTCTAGATCTGAATGTTGGTCTTATTCAAGAGATAGGCATAGAGAGATGAGTCAGTGACAGCATAATGGTCCCAAGATCTGGTTCTTATCTTATTCAGTTGTCTTTGCTTAAATGTCTGGTGATATTATTCTCTGAGATGGGCGTGGAAATGTAGTTGTTCTCTCTTTCGGACAAGATCCAAAAACCCATCTTGCTCAAATTCATAGTTGTACTTGTGAGAATGGACTAGGAAAAAAAAAAGACAAGGATCAAGATCTCAACTCTTTTTTTTTTCACCTTTCTTCTTTAATCCCAAATTATGTCTATCTATAGATCTACTATATTTAATCCCATTACTTTACAGTTCACTGTTCCATTCTCTTCTCTTTACTGGAAATAGCAATGAATCCATGAAAAATGGAAACTTCTTGAGATCTCACTTTGCATTCATGAGTATATATAGGCCTGCGATTTCATGTTATTCAGATCGAATTGGTTCTGATTTTTTGTTTCCGGGTAATTTGGTTTTTTAAATTTTTGATTTGGTTCCATTTAAGGTTTTGTTGGGTTTTGAATTTTTTTTTGGCAAAATTAACCGAATTTTTTTTATTTAGTCGGATAAAACCTGGTTATTTCGGATAATTCAGATTGGTTCGGTTAATTTTAGTTTGAGATTATATATAATATTTTGGGAAAAATTCCATAAAAATACCCCAACTAAATTTTGATAAGCTTTTAAATCTCAAACTTTTTTATTATCCAGTTTAATACCTCAACTAATTATTTTACCCATTTTAATACATCAATTTCTCAAAAATTTGATTTAATTTCAGTTTTTTATTTAAAACAAAAAATGGGTACCATTCGATTTGGCAAACCGAGCCTAACGAAGAACCATTTGAAAAGTTTCCGATCGGATAAATGCACAAAACCGATTCTAAACCGAAAACCGAAAACCGAAAAATTCCGGTTCGGTTCTGTTTATAGTCGTAGGCTTAAGTATATATACAAGTTACATGGTAGTAAAAAAGCAAAGTTAAAAAACTAAACCTCCGAACAAGCAAATACTCTTTGTTTGCAAGTCAGGGTGGACTCCGGGGGAGTTACATGCTCCCAATAATAACTACAGTTAAAAAAAAGGTAAAAAAGCATTTCATTCTCACGCCTCCAAGTCGCAAAACGTACCATCGATTTGGTTTTGAACCGCCTTTATAGCGGCTACTCTTGCAGCTGTTGCCGCTCTGTTTGCTGCCATTTCAGCCTTGTTCACTCTCTCATCCACTCGCCTCTGCTTTATCGCATTCCCTGCTCTCTCCCTCGCAGCCTGCATAAAACCGTAAAACACATCCTAAGGCTCATTTCAAACAAATCAAAAGAAAGCTATCACTTTCCTTCCATTAAGAGACCATTTGTTTACCTGAACTGCTCTAAGGACAGAGCCAGTGAGAGGAGGAACGATAGGGTACTTAAGGTTGCCACTATCCCATTCGCCGCATTTAGTGACACCATTCCTAAACGTATACATTCCATAGCCTTGTTTACGACCCTCGTGCCATGCCCCTTCGTAACAATGCCCATTCGCAAAGTCGTATACTCCAAAACCGTGCATCTTGTCTCCAAAGTACTCACCTGAATACGTATCTCCATTTCTACACCCACAAATAAGGAAACAATCACAAACTTGGAGTACAAAGATTCCAACTTTGAGCGTTAAAGTAATCAAGAACCCAAATGAGACAAAAGAGATATACCTAAAATGGTAACGGCCAAGTCCATGTTTGACACCGAACTTGAACTCTCCAACGTAGCAGCTACCATCAGCACATGTCTGAACACCAACACCATGGCTCTGTCCGTTACACCATTCTCCAGAGTAAGAATCTCCAGTGTAGAACCTGTAAACGCCAAGCCCATGTCTTGATCCTTGCTTGTACTGTCCCTTGTATTTGCTTCCTCTAGCCCAGCTCTCGATTCCATACCCATCGTACCTCCCATCGATCCAATCCCCTTCGTACTTCCCTTTCATGAAGTAATTGTAAACTCCACTTCCGTTACACTTCCCTCTGTGAAACTCTCCTTCGTAGAAATCGCCATTGCTGTAACACTCAACAGTTTCTCTAATGAACTTCTTCTCTTCGTAGATTTTGTGGGTTTCAGGTCTCGATTCGCCGATGAACCACTGAACCGGTTTTGGGCTCGGACGCCGAAGCTGTTTGAGCGTTTGGTTTATTAGGGTTTTGTTCTTGGAGGCGAAGAAGAGCGTGACGGCGACGAAAATCAAGGCTATGAGAAGATTCTCCGAAGCTGGAATCTCGTCTCGATTCAAGTAGAAGAAGAAGAAGAAGAGGAGAGAGAGGAGCGTGGAGGAGGAGAGGTAAACCACTGCTGAGATTGGGTTAAACCGGACTAAACCCGACCCGGTTTTACGAGGCGGTTTTCGAGTCTCTCCTTCGTGGTGAGATTTGATGAGATCAGTCTCGGAGAGGCTGTGAATTGATGGTCGGAGAAGAGAAGACTGCGTCCTCGTAAGCTTCGCTTTTTCCATTTTCCGCTTCACTTGTGGGACCTACGATACCGTGAAATCCGAATCACCACCGTCTTGCTCAATTTCTCCGGCCACATCTCCGGCGATGAACACACAGACTTGAGTTTTTTTAAATTAAGAAAGTCACAAAAATAAAAAAAACCCCAAAACAAAAATAAATTTTTTTTTTTAATTTTGGTTGGAGAAATTTCAATTTTTTTCGAAATGGTTTCTGGAGATTGGGTCTTGACGAGTTGAAGGAAGAAGAAGCTTATTTATTGGACGAGGAAGACGAGGGAGAAATGTTCAATCGTGACCGGTGGATTTTGATCCAACGGCTAATATTTGTTGATAACGTTTAAGCCGTTTGATTAAGGCTTTCCCGGATGAAGTGGTAGATCTTGACCGTTGGATTGATTTTTTCGCTGACCCACACAAACTGTTGAGATTCTTCTTCTCTCTATATTCGTCTTTTGCTTACTTTGATTTTTTTGTAGCCGTGTCATGACCGGCACGTGCCATGACCGGCACGTGCCATTGTAGATTCTAAAAAAGAGATCTTTGGTAACGTTAATAAGAAGTTAAATAAATAGAATATTGGATTTAAGAAACTCGAACATCGAGCCAATAATATTGGGGCAATATTTAGGAATATCATGAAAATAGATTTTGTGGACACAAATACCACATGAATAATTTTCAAAGAATACCATAATTTAAAACCCAATTACTAAAAAAATTCTTATTAAAAGTTAACCTAAAGGCTAAAAAAAAAAAAAAAAAAACTTCTCGACCCAAAATCTCGCCGAACCCTTACAAAATCTCTTGATCCAAATCTCGTCGTTCGAATCTGTCGCCGTTGCCATCACCGTCAATATCGTCACTGGCAATATCGTCGTCACTGTCAATCTCGTCGTCGCCGTCAAGCTCGCCGTTGCTACAAGCAAATTCCCCAAAATCGCCGATTGGGAAATTATTGCTGGAGGTTGCCGGAATTATCATCGCCGGCTTGCTAAGAGGTACTTTATCTCTCTCCCACTCTCTCCATCTCTCTCTCTTTCTCAAAATGAATTTCTAACCCTAGCTTCAAATTTTCCTTCTCAAATTTTAGCTCTAACTCAACTGAACTCAAATCTTCCATTCTCTTCACCGTTTCCACTGTTTTTGTTACTGGAGTTTGTCTTTGGAGTCATCGAAGAGATATTAGGTAAGACAATTCATTAAACTCTATTTTCTGGAAAAAAAATTCTTATTTGCTTGATTTCATTTTTGATTCATAGATTTGTCATTTAATAATTGCAATTAAGACCAAAATCTAGTAGCTCTAACTTTTTCTGGCATTCTCCTATATCCGATTAAGTTAGGATCTTTAGAAAATATTTTTGTTGTTGTTGTTCTCAAGCTCATAGTTCTAGTATTGTTGGGTTAATTGATTGACATCTATTGTTTTCCTTCTATCTTCAGATTAGTATTCTGTGCCCGATTGTCTCCTGGCGTCACAGATATGTGCATAAGGTATAATTGATTACATTTTAGTCTCATTGTGTTCCTAAAGTTTTGATGGCTAGGATAAGAGCAGAAAAAGACTTTGAATTGCATTTTCTGGTTATGGTTGATTTTTTATGTATTTTACTTGTACATTCTATAGTGTTCTGAAGTCTAAAATATTTTGCAGAATTTTCGTGTCACTTGCATAATTTGTTCTTGTGCAATAGAATTTGCAAAGCTTTTTAGATTACTAACTCCTGTGTGGTATAACTTTTATAAAAAAATTATATGCTCGTTGACGATTGGTTTAAAGTTGATTGGTCTAAATCTAATTGTTAGATTTCATTAAACTTTTATAAGTTTTAGCTTGTTGTCGAAGTACATGAAGTACATATATACAGTTGACAAAAAAAAGAAGAAGTACATATATACATTTCTTGGCGATTTAGGAAGGATTTTTAACACTATAAATTGCTTGTAATGATAGAATGTTTGCTAGAAATGGGAAAAAGAGAACAAGAATTCTTATGGTTTATGAATGAAGGATGAGTTCGGCTGGATTTGCTTGTAGTAGTTTTATTATTGTTCATATCAGGAAGTAATGGAGGATCTTTCCATTTGTTAATTTTCCATTAATAAAGTTTCAACATGTTTATTTACCACTCCAGTAATGCTTCTTATAACTTCCATCTTGAGAATCATTATAAAGTCCACTGTTTTCTTTTATTTTGCCATTTATGGTTTTGATTGTCTAATAATTGTGGAAAAATTGAAAGTTTGTTTATGACCTTTTGTTTGACAAAATCATGTAATTCTCTTCCAATTGGTAGAATTCAGAAAAATTTAATTTGTTTCTAACTTTGAGCATCCATGAAACCTCAGCTTTTCACCTAGTTTTTTCTAATCTTGCCTTGATATTTTAGTGTGATTAGGAATCTAATTTCCAGTTCAGGTTCTAGGTTCTAGGTTCTAGGTTCTCAATATCTACTAAGAAAGTCTACCTTATGTCTGTTACGTTGATGTTGGTCATCAACATGAACAAAAGGTTTAACATATATGATGACGAATGACGTGATTTTAAGTGTTGCATAGTTATTTATTAATTCTTGACTTTCCATGATAAAATGACTTGTACTAGTTTGGGTTTGTTCAATTTTCTTATTCCATGATAAAATGACTTGTACTTGAATCTACACATCGTTTTTCCTAACAAGGAAGTTCCAACATCCTCGTCTCTTACATCTACCAAATCCAAGGTTTTGGTTCACGACTCTAATAAGAATGAAGTTTATATTACCTTTACTATAGACTTTACATTAATCAGTATGTCTATGTAATTAAAATGAACAATGTCAGTGAAACATACTAAGTGGATGAGAAAAAGGCTTTGCATTATTCTTAATTCACACAAACTCAGCAAGTTACATCGTTTTCAAGTTTTATATGATTGTTTAGGAAGCTTTTGGAAATTTTAGATAGGATTACTTAACAATTAGGAAGGCTTATTATAATCGTTTTGTATAAACAGTTAAGTCTTTTCCAAATTTCTAAGAACCAAGTTTGAATGTACAAATGTACATAAATATGCGTTTATCTCATTATTTAGAAAAGCTTCTAGAAATTTTAGGATGGATTACCTAATAATTAGGAAGGACTTACTAAATCGTTTCTTACATTTCTAGCAACAATTAGGAAAAAGAGAACTTTTTTTTCCTAGCAAGACTTTTCTTAGAAGCCAACAAGTTTAGAAAAAGAGAACTATCTTAGAAATTTTAGGAAGGATTACCTAGCAATTAGGAAAGCCTTACTAAATCGTTTCTTATATTTATTCTACAGGTACAAAACTGGGTGATTCTTTTCCTAGCAACATTCCACTACCAGGCTTGAAATATGCATTCGGAGAAAAACCTTCACAGCCAGCAATAATCAACCAAGCTGCAAGTTTTTATGTGGTGGACACAGTCAAAGAAATTCTTAGTGATGCTGGGTTTGAAAGGGTGAAAAAAAACGTTCATGGGCCCTCTGATTATTGCGGGACGAAGACATTTGGATTTCTCGGCGAAGATGGTTCATTTCATTATAGGAAGACATCTCCTCACAGTAAAGAAAAACGAACTATGGTTTCACTTTGATGGACAACCTTTGAGATTCTCCATCAGAGAATTTCATATGGTGACAGGGGTCAAGTGTACTAGAGAAGATGATGAATTGGATGATACAGAAAAGCAAGAATATCACTGGGACGAGCTGAGTGGAAGTCATAATGTCAAAGACATATAACAGCAGCTCCGTAAGACTGATCATGAATCAGAGGACGAGAGATTCGCACTTGCAATGCTTATGCTTATCGAAGGGATATTGATGATTAAGTATTGCACGTACAAGTTTTCGAGCAGTTATGTTGAGAGGGCTAAGGACATTAATGTGCTCTTGAATTATCCTTGGGGTTGGGAATCCTACAATATGCTGCTTCAATCTATCCAGAAGGCTAAAGTTGGAAACTCAAAGTAAGATCTTCACGGTTTCCCGATGGTGATACACCTTTGGCTGTTGGCTTCCGTGCCTGCTCTCCAGACTAGTTTTAGACGTGTGGACATGACAGCCCCTTCGAACTCCTTCATCTGTTAGAGATTTCTCAAGACAGACATGCCTTCTCTGCCTCAGATACAGAACATAGAGGCAACTGATGAGGTAAGTTAATAAATTGATGATTTGAGTAGTTAGACTTTTTGTGATTTGAATTAATCATTCTGTTTATTTTTACAGGTTAAAGTAATTTGTATTCTGCCACCAATTCATGATGATCTTGAAGATGATGTGTATTTGGATGATGTTAGCGACGAGAAATTAGTTTCTAATTGGTTGACCTCATGAGGAAATGGTACATAATCACACTGGAGGATTGGGAGCACAATTCCGTTGATTGGCAAGATGCAATGGAGGATATAGCTCAACAATTATATAGGTTTGCTAGCACACAGCGAACCGAACAACAATCATCTAGGCCATCTACTGGTGATTCACTCAACACCAAGATTGATAAGCTTTACAAGCTAGTCGAAGATGGTTTTAAAACTATTGGTGATCGTATCAACAGAATAGAAGATAAAATTAATTTGAATGTCCATACTTCTAGCAATCCCCCTCCACCAATGCAAGTCACTGAAGAAAAAAATCCACCCACTCCAGATGATGAGGTATGATTTAGGAAAGTTCTTTATGAGATATATGTCTTTGATGACCTGACTGTATTCATAAAAAACAGTCTTCTATTACGTTTTACTAAGGGTTTCCTAAATATTCAGGAAAGGTTCCTAAATAACTAACCTTGTAGTTCAACGCAGACAGCGTGGGTCGGATGGCTTCTACTAACCTTTCTCAGCCCAATCCACTTGATGAGGTATAATTTATAGGCTCGATGGGATTTTTTGGTGCCTTGAATGGAGTCTTCGAAGGATTCGATGGCAAGACATCCCGGGTAATCAAGCAGGGGATTCTTTAACAGAGAAGGGAGTAGGCGCCGATTTGCCAAAAGAGAAACAACAGTATCTCAGGTCTAGCACTCGGGATGTCGTGCCATCAAATCTTTCAAAGACTTCATTCAAGGCACAAAGAAATCCCATTGAGCCTATAAATTATACCTCATCAGCTGGATCGGGCTGAGAAAGGTTAGTAGAAGCCATCCGACCCACGCTGTATGCGTTGAACTACAAAGTTAGTTATTTAGGAACTTTTCCTAAATATTTAGGAAGCTTTCCTGAATATTTAGGAAGCTTTCTTGAATATTTAGGAAACCCTTACTAAAACGTAATAGAAAACTGTTTTTTATGAATACAATGAGCTCATCAAAGACAAATATCTCATAAATAACTTCCCTAAAGCATATCTCATCATCTGGAGTGGGTGGATTTCTTTCTTCAGTGACTTGCACTGATGGAGGGGGATTGCTAAAAGTATGGACATTCAAATTGATTTTATCTTCTATTATGGTAATACGACACCAATAGTTTTAAAACCATCTTCGACTAGCTTGTAAAGCTTATCAATCTTGGTGTTGAGTGAATCACTAGTAGATGGCCTACGTGGTTGCTATTTGGTTCGATGTGTGCTAGCAAACCTATATGATTGTTGAGCTATATCCTCCACTGCATCATGCCAATCAATTGATTTGTGCTCCCAATCCTCCAGTGTGATTATGTACCTTTTCCTCATGAGGTTAACCAATTAGAAACTAAGTTCTCGTCGCTAACATCATCCAAATACACATCATCTTCAGGATCATCATGAATTGGTGCCAGAATACAAGTTACTTTAACCTATAAAAATAAACAGAATGATTAATTCAAATCACAAAAAGTTTAACTGCTCAAATCATCAATTTATTAACATACCTCATCAGTTGCCTCTATGTTCTGTATCTAAGGCAAAGAAGGCATGTCTGTCTTGAAAAATCTCTGACATATGAAGGAGTTCGAAGGGGTTGTCATGTCCACACGGCGAAAACTAGTCTGGAGAGCAGGCACGGAAGCCAACAACCAAAGGTGTATCGCCATCGGGAAACCGTGAAGATCGTACTTTGAATTTTTGAATTTAGCCTTCTGGACAGATTGAAGCAGCATATTGTAGGATTCCCAACCCCAAGGATAATTCAAAAGCACATTAGTGTCCTTAGCCCCCTCAACATAACTGCTCGGTAACTTGTACGTGCAATACTTAATCATCAATATGCCTTTGAAATGCATAAGCATTGCAAGTGCGAATCTCTCGTCCTCTGATTCAGGATCAGTCTAACGGAGCTGCTAATATATGTCGTTGACAATATGACTTCCAGTCAGCTCGTCTCAGTCATATTCATGCTTTTATGTATCTTCCAATTCATGACCTTCTCCAGTACACTTGACCCCTGTCACCATATGAAATTCTATGATGGAGAATCTCATAGGTTGTCCAGCAAAGTGAAATCATAGTTCATTCTTCTTTACTGTAAGGAGCTGTCTTCCTATAATGAAATGGATCATCTTCACTAAGAAATCCAAATGTCTCCGTCCCGCAGTAATCAGAGGGCCCATTAACGTTTTCTTCACACTTTCAAACTCATGAGAAGTGAAAAACCATGTTCTTTTCTAACTTATTCAATAGTTGCCGCAGATTAAAGTCCCAAGCAAACTCGCAGTTTCTTGCCTATGGTTGGCATATCTGTAGGTTGTATCACAAGTATGTAGTTGTTCATACTTCTTCACTACGAAGAAATCTGATGCACCAACCTTAGTTGCGCGCATCGTCCAAGTGCATGTATCATTTGCACATGTTAAGACCACTCTTGATTTGTCTGACCAAGGAGAACTGAACTCAAACTTCCGCTCTAAAGCCCATTTTTGCATTTTCATCATCCACTTTTCCTTAGTCTTGAAATATTTGCCAACATGTATATCATCAATCCCTCGAGTGTGATATGAGCAACCAATAGAAATTGGAGGAGGATCTAGACCAGGATGCAAAATATTTGGATTGGTTTCTTCTCTAGGAATCGAACATGTGCCGTTGTATGCTACAGAAAATGTCATGTCGTTTCCACTTAATTGATGATGAAGTTCCTACAAATATAAACACACATAAAATGTTGGCTGAAACTTAAAACAAATGAAAGAAACCTGATATGGAAAGAAAAAGGGTTACATGAGTTTCCAAACGTTTAAGAGTCATTGCTGGTATTAAAAATTTAGGAAGTTTTTCCTTGCGATTTAGGAAGGTTTCAATTTATTTAGGAAAACCTTCCAAAATCGTCTAGACACAAGTAAATTTACGTAAATCATGTAAAAAAAATGTAAGATTGATTGTAAAGACACAAGGAAATATACTCTTAAAACATATGAAAACATGTTAGAATAAGTATAAAGACTATGATACATGTTGTTTTTCACGCATAATCGATTCATTTACATATGATCCACCATTTAAAACTCGCAAAACATGTGTGCGTCGAGTGTTCTCCATACCAAAACTATCTCCACTTTGTACGGTCTTTGATTGAGTGTTGCTTTGAACATTCTCAGGAGCAACATGTTGCATTTGTCACTTCTCTAAGATAAATGAAAGCAATTTAATATAATAAGTAGTATTATGTAAGCAAAGACATGAGAATCATGCTTGAAATAAAAATTTAGGAAGGTTCTCTTCTGATTTAGGAAGGATTTCTATTTATTTAGGAAAGACTTCCTAAATTATACATACACAAGAGAATACACTCTTAAAACATGTGAAAACGTGTTAGAATAAGTATAAAAATAGGATACATGTTGTTTTTCATTTACACATGAGACACCGTGGAAATTTCGCAACAGAAGTGTGCGTCGAGTGTTCTCCACATCGAAATTATCTCCATTTTGTACGGCCTTTGATTGAGTATTGCTTTCGACATTCTCAAGAGCAATCAGGTTGCATTTGTCACTCACCTAAGACAAGTGAAAGCAATTTAATATAAAAAATAGTATTATTTGAGCAAAGACATGAGAATACCTCTTAGAATTCAAATTTTAGGAAGGTTTTCTTTCGATTTTGAAAGTTCTTATAATTATTTAGAAAGACTTTCCTAAATCGTCTAGAAACAGGGAATAAACACTTAAACATGTGAAATTATGTCTGAATAATCATTTTGTCACTCACCGTTTCACATAGATGAAACAGTTCAGGATTGCCTTTTATTTTGTTGATGAAAGTCTGTACTTGGTGATCATTTCGAATATACATCGGTGGACAATCCTTCATCACTGATGGAATTCTATAGCTAAGCGTGAGATATTTTGTTGAGCAATCGATTCCAAAGTCTTCAGTAAGCATCTCAACTAAGTCCTTGTACATGACACTCTCATCTACCTCAGAAAGTGAACCTTCTTTGTTCTCATCTACCAAAAAATTCCACTGGAGCTTCTCATTTTTAATCCACTCTCCACAAACCGAACAAATCTCCACCATTATATCCTAGAATTTCAACAAAGATGTAATCTCTAAGACTCTATCTCTGTTTGGACAAAAAAGCAATAATGAAACATATCCATTAATAAACAAAATAATATGAAAACTAACATATCACCCTTCTACAACATCATTGCAGCTTTTTTTAAATGTTTTATCACATATTTCACTTATCTCACATAAACACTAATCTAATTAACAAACAAAAACACATTTGAATTACTCCAAAACTACATGTATTTTCCCAAGAGACTACATTAAATTTCTCAAATCAAACGATATTCAACAAGCGTCAACAAAATTCCATGGCAAAACAGTGCGTCGTCTCTCACGATAAGCGTATTACCAAACAGAGGATGGGATCAATACATATTCTCAAAATTGAGGTCGAATTTGAAGCTTCAGTCGTAGACACAGATTGGTAAACTTCAAAATTGAGGTCGAATTTGGAGCTAGATAAAAAAATCGTGAATATTGTGATGAAGATCGAAATCAAAGCTTGAAATCGCGAATATGAAATGCTCCAATTAGGAGTGAACCTGTGAATTGAAATTGTGTCTCTGTGATGAAGATCGAGATGATGAAATTCTCAAAGTGAAGCAGCTCGTGAAATCGTGGCTCGAGATTTAAAATATTTTTTATTTTTTTTTATAAAAAATTTAGGCTTAATTAGAATAAGGGTTAAAGAGTCTTTATCATATTTAATGAATGGTATCGGTGGAACTTTTGCACTTGTGTGGTATTTGTTACCACAAAACCAAGTTTTGTGCTATTGAGAGAAATTTTTCATAATATTTTATGCACAAAATTATAATATAATAATAGATACACTATATATATATATATATATAT
>OVAY01000818.1:331-17213 GCA_900406395.1 Kernera saxatilis | reverse complement strand
TTTCGAAAAAAAAAAAAAAAATTTTTTTTTTTTTTTTTTTTTTTTTTTTTTTTTTTTTTTCTTTTTCTCTTTTTGTCATTTGATATATATATTGGATATGTTAACAATAAATTGTAATACAAATGTCCGAAACTCCAAAGATATAGACCGTAAGTTCTGACTAATTTAACCCATAATTTTGGGAGCCAAAAACCGAGAACTTCTGATACAACAACTTAAAAAAAAAAACTAATCTAACCGCGCTAAAATGAGTTTATGCTAACCATAACACTCAAACTTCAAACACCGGTTTATTACCAAACTGATTAAACACTGTTGAAAAGTCGTCAATATCCAGCCGCAGCTTATGTTAATTTGTTCTTCGCTTGATGTTTGTAGACTTCAAAAATTAGAGAATTTGAGGTTCCTTAGGATGGTAAGACGGATCCTCAAAAGAGAAATAAAACATAACCGTCACATATGTCGAGGTCGGATGAGCCGAAACTAGCTCGACATGAAACCGGTTTGACGGAGGCAACAACCAATAAGATTTTGACCAAACCTGATAATGACTTTGAGTAGAGGAAGCTGAAAGAGCTGCTTTATCGAGTCACGAAAATCTTTAGAGCGAAAGATTGGTGAAAGATGCAATCCGATTAAGACCAAAAGAACCATCAAAAAAAAATGAAGAAGTAGCATCATAAACGAAACAACGTAAACCAAAATCCAAACCAACATAGCTTCACCAAAACTTGAATTCACAAATATATATATATATATATAAAAGCTCTTAATAAATGGCCAGAACGAATTTATTAATTGCAAAGTACAATGTCATGCATTAGTATCATCTTCTTTAGTGATTAAAATAAATAAATAAAATATATGTATAAAAGCTCCTAATGATGATGTTCAATATCTCCTACTTATTAAAAGAGAAGCATTTTTAAAATAAGACTTTGCCCTGGCGTATTATTTACGTGGATGTCATGCTGATGTGTCACTACCAGATGGTTTCTCAGAGGAATTTCGAAACAAGGTTTTAATTACTAGACTAATTACAACTTATGCCATTACCATATAAATTATAATTATTCGTTATATATTTTTCAAACTTCTCTTAATTATCTATGATTTAAAAAAATAAAATGCCGAGAGTCTTATAGCCTAGTGGCTAGGCCTCTAGTGTTGACATTGGCATCAGGAGTTCGACTCCTCTTCTACTCCATAGTGAGGGTTTCCCCTTTGTGGGGTAATGGGGTATCGGGCCGGCCCGTTGTGGCCCGAAGATGACGAAAAAAAAAAAAAAAAAAAAAAAATTATCTTAATTAATTATAAAATAAAATTCTTTAATATTTTCAAAAAAAAAATATTAACAACCAATCAAATTAAATAAAGAAGTTTTGATATCCAATTATGTCATATTAATTAGGTATTAGTCACTATATTCCACCTATCAACTTTATCCGATTATATTTTTGAATACAAAATGAATCATGACATCATTCATATAAAAAAAAAATTGATGTTTTCGCATATGTTGTAATTCGAATTTATTAAAACGGACATAAATTACTCAACCTATGAAAAAATAGAAAAATGTGTTAAAAATCCCACATCAGATTTGAGGACAAATGATGGTTCATAAAATATATATAAAAAGGACTAGAATGATAAGAAGCATAACAGTAGGAAGCCTCACTTAATAGGCATCCAAATTTAAAGAGTTTTCTGGGTTCATCGAATTACTGGGTTAGTTACTTGAATCATTGTAAACTGAGAGAGAGATTGGGAATATCAGACTCGATTGGAGAAAATGAGTATCAATTAGGGCTCGGTTGGGTTCAATTGGGTTCGACTGGGTTCTCTTGGGTTCGAGTTGTGGAGAAGTGACGAAACAACTTCGTTTGAAGCAAGTAGGAATAACAAATTGATGTTTCCGCTTCGATGAGGTAAGAGTCATAGTTTGCGAAATTCATTTAATTAAAAGTCTGTGTAGGAACAGTTTGTCAAATTCACTGAATTTGAAGTATGTGTAGTCATTTAAAAAGTATATGAATTCACATTATAATTTTTAGAAGTATCTCTATTCATTTTGAAGTCTATGGATTCAAATATTTTTGCAGTTTTGATCTATTCATGCATGTTGGGGGATATTGGTCAACTAATTATCGATATCATGGACGAGAGACACAGTTTGTGGGTAGTATGTCAGCTGAAGGGTTTACTTTGACCTCCGTGGTGAATACATATGAGGATAACATGAGCAAAGTTGCTTGGTTTCCACCAGAAACACCTAACAAGAAGGAAGTTGATGATGACGATGTCTTAGGAAAGGCGGTGCATAATGGTGTTGGAGCATAGTCTTTGACATTGTTTGTGGTCTGCGAATGATCCGTACATAGGTAGGCGTTCCAACAGTGGTAAGGGGATTTGGTCATCAGATGATGAGGATAGTGAAGCTGAGGATAATGTCAGCAGTGGTGATAAGTGAGATGAAGGTGATGACTGAGATGATGGTGATAAGTCAGATGATGGTGATAAGTCAGATGATGAGGTCGGTGAGAAAGACAATTTTGAAACAGAAGCAGCTGGCAGTAGTAGTGAGAGTGATGGGCATGTCGAGGTGGATGAGAGTAAATATAAGAATTTAAAGCTGCGCCAAGAGTATACGTCGACTGAGTCATTTAAAAATGTCATTACTAGATATGCCTTGTGATTACGGCCGAGTGATTCCTTGTGTGTGAACGGGAATGGAAAGTGTCAATCTTGCAGTGGAAGGCCATGGCATAGGATTTGCATTTGAAGTTAAGGGTAGAGTGGAATATGCATTTTTGTTCATAAAATGATATTTGCACTTGAGTGAGTGATGTGTTATGTTTGCATATATTTGGTTGTTTCTGTCTCTTATATGCATGGTGAATTGATTTGGGGTATAATTGACTGTGTAGTAGTGACCGGGCTCACTGAGTAATTCTAGATTACTCATGACTCTACTTGTTTTGTAGGTGACCAGTAGTGGGTGACTTTAGACGGGAAGCTTTGGACGTTAAGCCGCCGGTCTAGTTTTCGCTGCTTTTGTAAGATGTTTTTCCGTATTGTATAATAAGTTTTCCAAACTATGGATCGATCCGGTACTATGTGTTGTGAAGACTATTTTCAAGTGTGAACCTTATCTATAATATGTATGAAAAGCGTATTTTAATAAATTATTTAAGTATCTACTGATATTGGTTTAGTCCGGACCAACACAACTCGAGGCCGAAGGAAGGGTTGAAAAGCCTGGACCAAAGCTGAGAGGTAAGACACTGGTACAGTTTATCCGCAGGGAACTAGATTTGTTGTAGGTAACATCGGGTATATTGTTTCGGTCGTCTAATTTGTAATATCTCAGGACCGGACGCGGCCGGCCGGCCTAGGGCGGTTCGGGGGTGTTACAAGAGGTGGTATCAGAGCATGGTTTATGATCATGTTTAAGGGACGTATGATTTCAAATATTTTATCGAGTCAAAATGAGTCACAAAAGCAACATTAGGAAACCGGTACGTCCAAAGATTAGAACTAAGTGGGGAAAGGGACTTAGGACTTACCCTATTGGTGTTTTGCAGTTGAGAATGAGGCGTTCGGGGAGGCTCAGGTTGTCGGGGTCACCGTTGATATGTATCAGTTCATCAGAGAGTTCTGAGACATCTATTGAGTCGGATCCTTCTGAGGTTGATGAGGGAAAGTATTCTGAGGGGTCAGAAGAGGAAGAGTCTGTGGAAGAAGAGTCGGCATCACTAGTGGACTGGAAAGCGTATACGATGAGTATGGAATCAATTCCACAGTAGGATTCGGGATCGGTGAGACAACCTTATCCCAACTTGCCGATCATGATCTCATCTTCATCAGACCATTCATCGAGCGTGAGAATTGTGGATCCTCCATCACCGAGTATCATCAATATCTCATCTGATAGTTCGATGCATGCATATGACGATCCAGTGCAGGAGCAGTCGGCAGCTTCAGCTTCGTTGCACATTCCTATGCCTCAGTTTGTACCACAAGAGCCGCCTGTATCGCAGACTGCGGATTCAGCTCCGTCCTATTCGTCATCAGCACAGGAGATCAATCGGTTGGTACATGACTGTCAGGATGGGTATGGACTTAATGATCATATGATGAACTCTATTGACCAGTCATACTGGGAGAATCAGTATCATACTCCGGAGCCAGAGTATCCACATCTTCAGATGCGTCATCCACCTGATGGACGGCTTATCATAGAGCCCGGCTTGGATCCAGCAACCCGATCCGATGTTGAGTATGATTCGACGAATGGTAACGAGAGGACAGTTGTGAGAAGGTGAAGTACCTAGGACACAGGGATTAGAAGGGAATGTGGGCGAATCTTCCAGGAGAATGAGACCTGCGTCTGAACGTCGAGGTAGTGCATCAGACCGACGAGCGGTTATGAGTAGTAGAGGACATACACGTGAACGTGCTGATACTAGACGTCAACAGCGAAGAAGTGCAGCGGCATCTACACGACCACCAGTTCCATGTCGATGGTGCCGGAGTACGTCTCATGCGTATGAGGATTGCACGTATGGATATTATCAGCCTCAGTATGCATCTCATGGTGTTTTGTGTCTCACTTGTGGAGTGCCAGGGCATTATGCGACATCTTGCCCTCAGACTCATCCAACCTATGCGACGGTACCCCGTATGATCCCGACACCGCCTGCCTACGCCCCGAACGAGTGTGATGCCAGTCGAGTAACTGGAGATGATAGG
Organism: Kernera saxatilis; assembly: GCA_900406395.1. Lineage (NCBI taxonomy): Eukaryota > Viridiplantae > Streptophyta > Magnoliopsida > Brassicales > Brassicaceae > Kernera > Kernera saxatilis. The sequence continues at coordinate 12,458 of OVAY01000818.1, read as the reverse complement.
CTATGCTCTAGGTGTAGACAGCCTAGGATTCCTTGACTTTGTGTGATCGTGAAACCAGGTACGCATGGGTTTTAACCTTTCTTTTGCGTAATGATTGATTTGATGTGATGATTGAATTTGGTGATTGTAGAAATTGGTCGTTTCCTTTTTCTTGAGTAATTAATCATGAGTATTATGACTAAGTGGGATTTGGGGAGGTTCTTTTGGAGAAATTATGAGTATTGAAGGTAATCATAATCCTTCTTCAAAGTGGGAAAGCGTAAAGGTGAAGTGAGAAAGTTGTTGTGAGTGAAGAGCTAGACGCTGAAATTCGATAGGATTAAGCTTGAAGTTTGAAGTAGAGTTCAGGACGAGAAGTTTAGGCCTAACGATGATAAGAAGGTACGAGAAGAAAAGAAGTGGAAAAGCAGTTACCATCGAGAGATCGTGAAGATTACAAGGCGTAGTAAGGTAAAGCAATGAAGGAAGGAAGCGAATAGTATTAGTGGTTTCAGTTTAGAGTCTTAAGTCATCAGAGTAGATGAAATAGATTGCGGTGGAACAGAGTTATGCATAGTTTTTATGGATAAGACGGGAATGATCGACAAGAAGTAAGAAGGCTCGTGTTCGCAAGCCGAGTAAATTTAAGAATTCGGGACGAATTCTAATAAGGAGGGGAGAATGTAATGACCTGGTCATGGACTTGTATTTACAAAAGGAAAGTAGCGAGTGGATGCTGAGAAAGAGTGTAAGAAAGACTTCGATCGCGAGGGATTTAGTTTAGAGCAAAGGAATCCTACTCCGGTACGGGAGAAAGTGGATCGGGCGAGCGGTGAACCGGATAAAATTTTAAGAGGCAAAGTGAAGTTTGCTTAAGTTAGAATTTTAGTAATTCTATGGCTAAGTCTCATAAGGAAATGAGATTCGAACGAAGAAAAATTAATTAAATCCGAGGGATTTTAATTTAACCCGGACATGGATGTTCGCGGTACGGGAATCGTTCGACGGTAAAGCGTGGACCGAGACGAAGGAATTAGGTGAGGGGAGTTTCCTAAATACATTAGGATTATTCAAGTGTTTAAGCTGTAAAGAGAAAGGAAGAAAGGACCGAGAGGAATTGGGTATTCCTCATATGGCCGAGAATGAGCGTAGGAAAAGGCCGAGAGGGACTTTTTGGCCTAGCAAAGGAGAAGGCGAGGATGGAGAAGTGGTGGTGGAAGTGTGGTGGGCTTATGGATATTTACAGACAAAAAGGCTCAGAACACGTGTCAGGTGGACGAGGAAATGGTGACACCTTTTCGGATTGGTTCCCCATGCATCCGACAAAGCTTGAACGTGTAAGGAGACTTCTAGAAGACATGATAGGTGGCCGACAGCACCTCTCCATGCACCCAATGCTTGTCCGCGGCCCGACACATGAGCAGAGTCGTGGCAGAAGGCAGAGCAGCGTGACAGGAAGCGTGTCAGCGCAGGGACAAAGCAATGTGTCGTGTAGTGGAGGCCGACACGTGAAGCCTCGGAGAGTCCGTCCCTCTGCTTATAAATAGAGAGGAGACCCGAGACTTAAGTGCATCCCTTTTACCTTGCCGAAATGCTGGAGAAATCTAGAGAGAAAAGTTAGGGAAATGTTTGGTAATTAGGAAAGAGCCGAGAATGAGCATGAGTGGTGAGAGTTGATCGGTGAAGTGAGAGCGAGTGATTAGTGAGCTTAGTGTTTTCACCGAGAGTCATTAAGACATTTCGCGAGCTCGGTGAAGAAAACAAGGAAGTGAAAGAGGGATATTCGGAGCAATGCAGCAACTCGCCGGTGAAAGGAGAAGTTCGTCGGTAGAGTAGGGTTAGCCGGAGCTCGGGTAGAAACTCTGTAAGCAAGCCGAGAGCGAGGTGAGTCATGATATCAATTTGCGTGTTGTGTGGCATGAGCAGTTAGATGCTTAAGCATCTATATTGCGTTTAAATATTTTCGTGTGAATATTGCTGCGGTGAATATTGATTAGTAGGGAAGTAGGAGCGTGTTGCGCTTGAATACTTTCTGTGTGATTTAAGTGTGAATGTCGTTGAAGTGTATAGCGACTGCTAGAGGAGTAAGAGTGTGAGCTGTGCTCGGGTGTAGCTAAGAGTGATCGGATTTTAATCTACCACTTGATTGCTTAGTTTAAATTGATTCTAAACATGTGTGAGTAGCGTGTGCGAGTGGTGTAACCATGGGAGTCTAGCTTAAATAATTTTAAGCAGCAAGATAGGCTATATTCCGGTTCTGGAAATGAATGTGAAGTGCGTTAAATTTCGCTTAGGAGTTAAGCAGGATTTTAATTGGAATAGGCGAGTATTGGGGCATTTAGGCGAATGGTGTTTACGGGGATGAAACAAGGGAGATTAATTATTTTAATTAAATCTTTAAGTTGTGTAATTTGAAGGTGAACTAGGAATAGATGGAAAGAATTATTACTTAAGACTCGTAGAGTTTTAGTAATTTAATGAATGAATCGGGTGAGACTCAAGGGAAAATGTTAAGGCTAAAGGTGAAGAGAGCTGCTAGGTGAGTAGCACAAGTGTTAGAAAATTCCGGTAATGAATTGGTTTAAGTACCGAGTAGAAGCAGAGAAGAGAATTGATAGCGGAGTAAATTATGTTAGGTATTTTACTAAGTAAATATTATCCGCGGGTTAAGTATTCGAGCAAGTCTTAGGTAAAATCACTAAGGCTGAATTTGTAGAATTTTGGCTAAGTAACTAAATAGGATAAATTCCTAAGTGAAGTTACTAAATGTTTTGTGAAATGTTGATTGAATTTCGGTGAATGTGTATAGTTAGAACGTTTATGTGTATAAGCGTTTGAACGTGCTTAAGTGTAGCATAATTGGAGATGAGGTTATTGAGTAAATTCCGTATTTATTTAAAGTATAGATCAGAATTTATAAGTAGGTGAAGATGCGTGAAAGTGAAGGTAGTGAACTTAAACGGTTTAGTATTAAAAGATAAAACCGACTTTGGTGAATTTGCGTGAATAGAGGTTCATGAGAATATTAATAAAATTCTTAGAGTGAATCTTTGATTGTGTGATTGAGTGATGAATGTGGGAAGTACTAGTATATAACTTGAACAGTTTATATGGCTTGTGTACTGACCTTTGTTGAATTGCAAAGTACGAATACCATACGTAACCCGTATTGGTAAAAAGTAATGAACGGTGAAAAGGTGAGAAGTAAATCTGTTATGTGTAACCCACATGAATGGATTGTACTTATTGAATGTGTGAAATGTGCAATTGTTATTACCTTGATTGTTTCATGTAGTTGCACGTAAGGGGTGGTTTGACACTTTCCCGAGAAGGCGACTTAACTGGTGCGGGTAACCCACGTAATCAGTTCGGTTTGCTAAGACACAGAGAGACGGGATTGCAGCCTAGGGCCGTGTTTCCCACACGACGGTGTGGAAGCCGGTGTGTCTAAAGGAACTGACCACCGGAATGCGAAAGGGTCATCGGTGAACCGTGTGTCTTTGTGACTACGGCCAAGTGATTCCTTGTGTGTGAACGGGAATGGAAAGTGTCAATCTCACAGTGGAAGGCCATGGCATAGGATTTGCATTTGAAGTTAAGGGTAGAGTGGAATATGCATTTTTGTTCATAAAATGATATTTGCACTTGAGTAAGTGATGTGTTATGTTTGCATATATTTGGTTGTTTCTGTCTCTTATATGCATGGTGAATTGATTTGGGGTATGATTGACTGTGTAGTAGTGACCGGGCTCACTGAGTAATTCTAGATTACTCATGACTCTACTTGTTTTGTAGGTGACCAGTAGTGGGTGACTTTAGACGGGAAGCTTTGGACGTTAAGCCGCCGGTCTAGTTTTCGCTGCTTTTGTAAGATGTTTTTCCGTATTGTATAATAAGTTTTCCAAACTATGGATCGATCCGGTACTATGTGTTGCGAAGACTATTTTCAAGTGTGAACCTTATCTATAATATGTATGAAAAGCGTATTTTAATAAATTATTTAAGTTTCTACTGATATTGGTTCAGTCCGGACCAACACAACTCGAGGCCGAAGGAAGGGTTGAAAAGCCTGGACCAAAGCTGAGAGGTAAGACACTGGTACGGTTTATCCGAAGGGAACTAGATTTGTTCTAGGTAACCTTGGGTATATTGTTCCAGTCGTCTAATTTGTAATATCTCCGGACCGGACGCGGCCGGCCGGCCTAGGGCGGTTCGGGGGTGTTACAAGGGCTCTCCTCACTTCCTCTTCCGTAGCATCCCTAGTAAGTTGTGAATTCATCTGGTCGGATATTAAATTGGTCACCCCTTCAAGAACATTCTCAAAGCCCGTTGGAGAGGAGGTCTTAAAAAGCTCCTTAAAATAGGACACCGCCACCTGTTCAATCTCCTTTTCCTCTGTTACCCAAGCCCCTGATTTATCATGGAGACCAATTATCCGGTTTTGCGCCCTCCGTTGGGTAGTCTGCGCGTGAAAAAATTTGGTATTCTTGTCACCTTCTTTTAACCACATGTTTCTACTCTTTTGTTTCCAATAGAGTTCTTCATCCTTATATGCCTCTTTTAACTTGCGAGTTCTTTCTACCAAATCCTCCTAAGATCTGGTATCATCGTTTTGTATCTCCTCTAGAGCCTGTTTTAGTACTGAGATTTTTTCTTTACCATATGAAACTTGATTTTTCCGCCAAACTGATATTTCTCTCCGGCAATTCGAAATTTTCTCAATAAAATTTCTTCCTCCTAATTCCGACTCATCACCCCACCCTGATGCTATTGCATCCATCAAACCGTCCCGCCCAATCCAACGTTTATCGAACCGAAACTGATTTCGTCGACTTGGGACTTTATCTTCAATTGTCGCTAAGATTGGTTTATGATCAGAACCGATCATTGCCAAATATTCGACAAAGGAGTGAGAGAACAGTGAGTGCCAATCTTCATTTACCAAAACTCTATCAAGACGACAACGAATGACACCAGAGCTTCTTCTACCCCGCCAAGAAAGAACTCCTCCAAGGCATGGAAATTCAAGCAAACCGCAATTTCTAATCATGTCATTAAAAAAAATGAACGTTGAAGCGTGTCTAGGCTTTCCCCCTTGTTTTTCATGATTACCAGTTAATTCGTTAAGATCACCAATTATAAACCAAGGATTGGACCGAGATATACCTATCCGAGTGAGCCGTTCCCAAACAAGATCTCGTAGCTTCGGGACAGGATCCCCATAAATGAAAGACAAAAATATTGTTTTTCCTTTAACTACCGCTTTAATATCAATAACGCAGTTATTAGCAAATAATACCGACACGCAAAAAATATCACTATAATAAAGGGCAAGTCCTCCACTGGTACCACACGGATCAATTGTACACATTTTGTTATAACCCAGATGTGATATTGCAAATTTTGCATAAAAATAGAATCATGTCTAGTTTCTGAAAGAAACAAAAAATCCGGTCTGTGTTTCTTCCATAACTCCCGAAGATAGCTTATTGTCAAACGGGCTCCAAGACCCTGGCAATTAATTTATTATATATACCTAATATATATCATATTAATTTATTATAAAATGTTTTATATAAAATACATTTTTGAATTTTTAGAATCTAATAACAATAAAATCTTATGCCATACATTTTCACAATTTTTGGTTTTTGGTGAGAATTTTGAAGAATATCAATTTTGACGAAAAGTTGCGAAAAAGTTGATGCATTCCATTTTTGGCGAATTTTTTGGGTATGGCAAAAAAATTATAGATATGATGATGAAAGTATGATGATTTTTTGATGATGAGATGATGATAAAAAGTTATAATAATTATGATTATGGAGAGGATGTTATGATGATGAAAATTATGGTATGATGATGATGTTGATGATGATTATATTATCATGATACATCTTTAATTTTTGGTGAAAACTATATAGTCTTAATATAATTTACTTCCTATTATAAATTATATATTTTTAATTGACTAGGTTTCCAAAATTTAAAATTATTTAATGTAATATCATATATTATAATTCCAAAATTATGAATTGTAAAATATTATATAGTCATTTTATCCCGTGCCGGGTACGGATCCAACTCTAGTTTTCTATTACAAGGCTTACATACCTTATTTTATTTTCAAATTGATATATATATTTTTTTTTTTATGGTTTGACACATATCATTATCTAGTAAGTCATTAATACATTGATTATCGGTGCTATACTTATCCTATGTATTATGCTTACATACATTGAACGCGTTTATCTTATATAATAAGATTATTAATTAGAAGATTTACGTCTTTATTCTACATTTTTATTAAAAAAATCAAGACTCTAATTACCTAAAGAGAAGTCGAAAAAACAAAAAAAAAAAACTAAAGATGATAAAAAGAAACGCAGGGCCATGAGCAAATACATTGTGGACACACTCTAAATCGGACCTGGTTAGATCAAGAGTTATGCGATGCATATAAGATTTTTGTTCGAGTATGTTTTTGAAATTTTAAGAATGTTTGGAATAAAATGAAAGTTTAAGCAAAACTGTAAAAATGTATTCCATGAGTGTTACAGAAAGATTGGATTCACGTCTTTTTCAATTAAAGTTTATGATGCTTAAAACTAATTTTAGTTGCTTAAAACTGTAACTAATATGCACACCAAGACCTCCAATGACACTCATTATATTTGGGCTGATTGGCACATCGATGATGATTGGTAATTTTTTTGCAGGCCAAATATGCACATTGATGATTGGAAACTACACAAAAGATATTTAGTTATTGTCAAATTCAAGTAGTTTTTGGCGAAATGACCGGATGAATTATTGAATTTTTTATTGTTTTTTAGCATTGATAAACTATGTATTAGCTAATAGTAACTAGCTATTACGGTTGAATGATTTTTGAATGCTTTATTCACGAAAAAATCTTAAATCAAGAGAATTGTTTTATATGCAATATACTGAATATTGTTGTGAAAACTTTTCTATAATTAACTAATAAAATAAATATAGAACTAGATTATATAAAATAAGATTTAGAGGACAAAAATGTTGTGTTATGATTCTTGTATTCTTGTATATCTTATTGTGTATCAATGTTTGAATTCATTGTTATTGTGTATATTACAAGAGAGAATGATCTCTTTTATAAAGATAATACAAAAGGTAGTAACATATATGAATTTACTATAAGGGGATGTTACTTGTAGGAAATGTAACTTATGATAGATGTTACTTTGATAGACATTCATTTCTTGTTTCATAACAAATATATATATATATATATATATATATATATAGAAAAAACTCTAGCCGTTTGAAGGCTTTTGTGCTGTGATTTTTTCTTCCACTGCACATTTTTGATTCATTGCTTTTAAACCATAAAAATATAACTGGAAGTGCAAAAAAATCACAACAATAGTATAGAAATATATCGATCCCACATATACCAAACAATCACACTACGAATTTATGAGAGTAAAATCAAGCTAAGATAAAAATATGGGAATTTGTTTGTGGTCAGAATGATGGAAAAAAATTAGAAGTTAAATAAACTAAAAAGAAAGTACATAAGTGGTTTTAAACATATGAGAAAATTAATGTTATGTATGTGGATAATCGCAAAGAAACAAAAATCAAATAAATCCGAACAAGAAAAATTATTCAGAATGACTCAAATTAATAGATTTATTATTACTTTATTAGAATAACTTTCAAATGACAGTTTTACTAGAATAACTCATTTTTTTTGGAAAATTACATGTTACCCAAAGATTTTTCTCTCAATATTACAGCAGTGTGATTTTGATTTAAATTTTGAAAATAAATTCCAAATATTACAATTAGCAAAAAAAAAAAAAAAAAAATTGCAAACTAAAAATTGGAAACTTTCCCGTTCACGCCTCATCTCTCTTCTCCATTGAACTCCAATCGCGATTGTGGCGATTTTGAAAGCTTAGAAACCCTAGCCGCCGTCGTCCTTTGCCTCCTCCTAAATCATTCACGCCTCATCTCTTCCCTAAAACACCAATCCCGATTGTGAGGCGATTTTGAGATCTCGAGAATCCTAGCCATTGTTGTCTTCTGTTGTTTCCTGATGCGTGAAGTAGGAAGCGTAAGGAGCGAATGAACTTAGGATAGTAACCAAGTAACTGATAGATAGATAGGAAGATCCGGATCACCACACTTTGATAAAGTTGCAACCAAAAAGTGATAAAGAAACCGACTGAGGTAGCACCACACCTGGATAAAGTTGCCACCTCCAAGTGATAAAGTCGCTTAAATCCATCACCAATGGCTCTTCCAAAACCAAAAGATAAAGGAAAATGATCAAAAGGGGTCACAAAAGACATTCCAATTCTGAGAACTCGTTTTCTGATTTTCATTGATGAATATGAGCCTCATTATAAAGAGAAAATACAATTAAAACCATAATAAAAGCTAGTCTATATGCATACAACCTTTGAAATTCTCAAAACTGGAGTTAAATATGCATGAATCTGTGTTAAATTGACCAAAATAAATGTTGTCTTTAGTGGTGACGAAAATGACTCCTCTTTTATATCTTTGGGCTTTAAAATACTCCAATATTATTTGACTTTGAATTCCAGCCCATGAAGATGTAGCCCACATTCAAATGCTTGAATCCTCCAAAATCAACAAAGTAACAGCAAGCCCAATCTTCTTCTCTATCATTTGAGTTACTTCCTTTGTGTGCACATCTGCTCCTGCATCAATCTCTCCGGGTTCAAGGGGATCTGTCCTCAAATCCAGCATCTCTTCATCCTCAAAGTATGGAGAAAGATCTCCCACATTGAAAGTAGTTGAAACTCCATATTCACCTGGAAATTCAAGTTTATAAGCATTCTCACCAAACTTCTCAAGTACCTTGAAAGGACCTTCTGATCTTGGCATGAGCTTTGACTTGCGCTTTGCTGGAAACCTCTCCTTCCTCAAATGCAACCAGACCAGATAACCTGGTTAAAAGGACTTAGAACACCTGTTCTTGTTGGCTTTCTGCTTGTACCTTTCATTAGCCTTCTCAATCTCAAACCGAACACTCTGATGCAGTTTTTTCATTGTTTTCACTCTTTCTAGTGCCTCATAATTCATTTGAAACTCACAAGGCAATGGAATTAGATCAATAGGAGTAAGAGGATTCAGACCATACACTACCTTTAAAGGAGAACGTTTTATAGTGTAACTTGCTGATCTACTGTAAGCAAACTCCGTCTGAGCCAACTTCATATCACATTCCTTTAAGTTCTTACTAATCAGACCCCTCAAAAGTGTTGTCAAAGTTTTGTTAGTTACTTCAGTTTGTCCATCAGTTTGTGGATGACAAGAAGTACTAAAGAGCAGCTTAGTACCAAGTATTCTCTAGAAAGTATTCCAAAAATAGCTGAGAAACTTTAAATCACGATCAGAGACAATGGTCTTTGGTACTCTATGAAGACGCAGAACCTCATTAAAGTACAAATCAACAACCTGACTTGCATTATCAGTCTGTGACAAGGTATGAAATATGCCATCTTGCTGAATCGATCAACCACAACCATGATAGAATCCTTTTCTCTCTGAGTTCTTGGCAATCCCACAATGAAATCCATGCTCACATCATCCCAAGGTTGTGTACGAACAGGTAAAAGAGTGTAAAGTCATGGTTGGAAGTGACTTTTCATCATTTGACAAGTTGCACACCTTTCTACTATCGTATGAACATCCTTTGCCATCTTCGTCAAAAAAAAATGCTCCTGTAGCATGTCCAACGTTTTATTGATTCCAAAATGACCAGATAAGCCTTTCCCATGTGCTTCACGAATCAATAACTCCCTTATAGAACTCATAGGAACACACAACTTGTTTCCCTTGAAAAGAAATCCATCTTGCAGTTGGTACTGATTTGAAACGCCTCTCTTGCACTCATTATAGACTTGTGTGAAGTCTAGATCTCCATCATACAGTTCCTTCATCATCTCAAATTCCATAATCCGAGAATCAAGAATAGAGATCAAAGCATACCTTCTTAAGAGTGCATCAGCTACAACATTCACTTTTGCAGCTTTGTATTTTGACACAAATGAGAAAGATTGTAGGAACTCCACCCATTTAGCATGTCTATTGTTGAGCTTGTGCTGATTGTTGATATACTTCAATGCCTCATGATCGGAATGAAGAAAAAACTGTCCTAGTCTCAAGTAATGTTCCCAATGATCAAGAGCTCTCGCAATCGCATAAAAATCCTTATCATAAGTTGAGTAGTTATTCCTACCTCCTGTTAGCTTCTCACTGAAATAAGCAATAGGACGTTGCCCCTGGACAAGAACAGCTCATATTCCCACTCCACTTGCATCACACTCAACTTCAAACGCTTGATTAAAATCTGGAAGTGCAAAAACAGGTGCTTCACACAGTTTATGTTTTACCACTTCAAACGTCTTTTGTGCAGCCATGCTCCATTCAAACTTATCCTTCTTCAAGCACTCGGTTATTGGAGCCATAATAGTACTGAAATTTTACACAAATCGTCTATAGAAAGAAGCAAGACCATGGAAGCTCCTTACATCAAATTGTGTAGCTGGAACTGGGCAACTCTTTATTGCTTCCACTTTGCTTTCATCCACTAAAATTCCTTCACTTGAAACAATATACCCCATAAACACAACATTAGAAGTGAAGATTGTACACTTCTCAGGCTTAGCATAGAACTGGTTTCTGCGTAACACCTCAAAAACCTCCCTTAGGTGATGTGAATGATCCTCCTCATTCTTGTTGTACACCAGAATATCATCAAAGAAACTACCACAAACTTCCCAATAAAGTTTCGTAGTACCTGATTCATTAGCCTCATGAAAGTACTAGGTGCATTAGACAAACCAAATGGCATGACAAGCCATTTAAACAGTCCACTCTTCGTCTGGAATGTTGTCTTCCATTCATCACCCTCTTTCATTATGATCTGGTGATAGCCACTTCTTAGATCAATTTTTGAAAACACCTTAAATCCATTCAGCTCATCCAGCATGTCATCAAATCTTGGTATAGGATAACGATACTTGATGGTTATCATGTTGATCGCTCTACTGTCCACACATATCCTCATTGAGCCATCTTTCTTTGGAACAAGTAGTGTTGGAACAGAACAACGACTCATGTTCTCTCTCACATAGCCTTTAGTAATCAGCTCATGAACTTGTCTCTGCAATTCCTTAGCTTCTTCCGAGTTGCATCAATAAGCTGGACGATTAGGCAAATGTGCACCAGGTAATAAATCAATTTGATACTCAATACCTCTGATAGGAGGCAAACCAGGTGGTAAATCTTCAGGAAACACATCCATATACTCCTTCATAAGTTGCTGCAACAATGGATAAGTGTTCTCCACTTCAGTCACGTCACTCTTCTCAACCACCAGAAGTGCAAACACGTTTTTGTCCTCATCAAGTTTCCTCTTATCGTAAACAAATTTTGATTAATTAATTATTATTATTTTTCTCTCTTTTATTTTATATCCATTTAAGTAGGATATCATAAAATTTTAATAGCATTATATTACTTTATTAAATTTAATTTATTTATTTTAATTTTGATTATAACATGTAATATAATATTTTACGTGAATTATGTCCACCACTTAAGTCACGTCACTCTTCTCAACCACCAGTAATGCAAACACATTTTTGCCCTCATCAAGTTTCCTCTTATCGTAAACAAATTTTGATTAATTAATTATTATTAATTTTTTCTCTTTTATTTTATATCCATTTAAGTAGGATATCATAAAATTTTAATAGCATTATATTACTTTATTAACTTTAATTTATTTATTTTAATTTTGATTATAACATGTAATATAATAGTTTATGTGAATTATGTCCAGGCCCGGCTCAACAATTTGCAAGGCCACAAAATTTTACACAAATGCCACCAAATTTTCGTTATAACTTGTCGTTATTTAGCGACGAATTANATTCGTCGTTATTTAGCGACGAATTAACGACCGCTACAAAATCCATATATACACGAGCAGCTCACCTCATTTCTCTCATTCTCTCAAACTCTTCACAAAAGTTTCATTCTCTCTATTTTATCCCCATCCTTATACAAAAAGTAATTTTTTAAGTTTTTATTTGTTAGACATTAATCGGAGAATGTA
>OVAY01000817.1:20885-43853 GCA_900406395.1 Kernera saxatilis | reverse complement strand
ATATATATATATATATATATATATATATATATATATATATATATGTATATCTAGAGAGATAGGAGAGTTTCAGTTCTTATAAGTAAATAAAAAGAATTTACTGTTTCTCTTTCACCTCCTGGTTTCTCAGTTCTCGTAGCTCGATCTGTAGGTAAATAAAAAAAACATAAGCTTGAAAAGAATAATTATTTGTTTGACATGTTAATGGGTTTCTTTGGCTTTCATACTAATGTGTAAATGTATCTATTACCAACCCATTCTCTAACCTGTATACCAACAACAACGCATCAGTTAGGTTAACAAAAGTTCATTTTTTTTGTCATTAAGTGGTTTTTATGTTCTCGAAGTCTAGATTGTTTTGTTTATAGATTAATCAATTACTATAATATAGTACATGCTGTATATATGTGTGTGTGTGCATATATATGTGATTCCTGTATATTGAATGTGTATGTGTTTAAACGTATGCAGTATAAACACATAAATGATTTTTATTGCTCAAATGCTAACTAAGATTCTGATAGTATTGTTTTCGTATTAATGTTACTAGATACTCTTGTATGCAAGCATTGTTTCCAATATAGAAGGATGGACGATGACATATCAGTGGGGGATCGGAGAACTTCTTTCATTGAAATACTTTGTTGTTAGCTAGGTCTTCAATAAGTATTTATATATTTTTTATTGATCATCAATTTGAATGGTCGTAGAATTCTTTTCCAGAAAATATCTAAAAAGTTAACATATATATAATATATAATATTTCAACAATCATCAATCCTCTCAGAGTTTTGAAGAGTTTGAGTTGAAATTTTTATTATACCAAGTTAGTCGGAGGTCAAGGTTTAAAATATCAAAAGAAGAATATAATGAAATCATTTCTCATATATTTTTTGAAAAAGTACACAACGTTAACACATTTCGCATAATCGATCTTTGATGTTATTTGGAAGTCTACCAATTTAGATTTTCCATAAAAACTAACACAATATGGAGTGAGGGTAAATGTTCTTACAAAGACAAAAGACTAAGAAATATGTTGTGGAAGATATTAGTTAATTACATAATAAATATTGAACTATTAATTTTTTATATTAACTATGATGATATTTTTGGAAGAATTCCGCAGTAGTATAGCTATTGAACTCTTTGTAAGTAACTAAAATGCTAGAGACATATATATATTTATCTAAAGCTGAGCTATATATAACTATATATTGAGAAGATATGTGAGATCATACTTTATAATCTATACTATGTGCTTTGTATATTAATTGAAGGCAGTAAGACAAAGGTTGACGAACGTGTGTGCTGTTTGGTAGTTGAACAAATTATAAAGGATATATAACAATGAGTATATATGTAGATCCCTTGAAGGTTTTAAGAACATTTATTTATTTTATACATATATATATATATATATATATATATATATTGTATAATTTGTGGATTTCATTAAAGCTTGAAAACATTTATTTATTATTAATTTTCACAGTAGCAGGAAATCTAATGAATAAAAAAAGCTGAATCTCAATCTTTATTGTCATCGATGTGGTAATTCAATTGAATCTATATATAGTTTGCTTGTTGCTCTTTCATGCAACACTTTCCCTTGAGTAATGTGGAGATTTTGTAAGTCGAAGAAAAGGCGTCGTGTTCTCACCCTTGTAATATTGATCATGGTGCTTGGAAATGTTCAGATAATCAGTTATGGTGTTAATTAATAGATTGTTCGGAATGAAGGAGGGCCGTGTAGCTGGTTTGGTTGGAAAGCTTTTCCACAACTAGAAACATGTATTGAAACTTAGGCATGCATTTAGACTATGAAGATGTGATTTTTGAAAAATGATTCTTTTTTTAGGTTAAGAAATTTTGGACCGAGGCTCATATATCTTTTCAGGTCGGAGATCAGTTCTTATATAATATCGTCTTTTTTCCAAACACAGTTTGAATTTTTTACTTTCAAGTTTAAAGATTCTTTGGTCAACTAAATTACGTTCTGATCTGCTGATACTTGGTTTTTAAAAGTCATTCTCAAAATGTGATTGTTACGATCCTTCAACATAACTTCTGATTTTACAAGCTATGACGGACAATGTAATAGAGGTTAACAAATATCGATCATATGTTCTTTCACTTTTTTGGAATCGGCGGAGTAAAAAAAAATAGTTTTTCTAGGTGTAATTAACAATAACACCACATATGTCACATTTGTCATGTTTATTTGTCCCGTAGTTTCCTAACCATATATAAACAATTACATCTCTATGTTCTTACACCTAAATAATATATATGTAGAGAAATAATTTATCCAAAAATTCAAATTACCAATTTCGTTAAAAAAAAATTGCAAAGGATCGCAAATTGAAACGACTGCGGATTAGTCTCTTCTTGAGTCACCCAAAATGGACGGTGTATTGATGCACACTGCAAAAATTCAAACGGCACACATTGTGCGTATGCAAGAAACTGTATTCAGCCTTTAACGTTTAAACGACACGTAGTTCAACAGTTTGAAACGGAAACGTTCAAAAAATATGTAGGATCAGAGACGTAATACAACGGATGTTGCAAGGGTAATAAAGTAAATTTAAGAAAATGAAACGCTTGAAGCAACGGGACGTCACCTTCAAATAATTAGCTAGTGGGAAAGAGTGCTACTGTTTACTAACCAACAAACTCATTTATTGCCTCTAAAATATAAGTATATTTTTTTTCTCTTTAATTCTCTTATGAATTTTCATATATTTATTTCCTTATTCAAAATTTTCAAATCCTAATGCATAGCGTAAAGTTATAGATATAAAAAAGAATATATTTCTCTGTCTAAAGAAGTAGTATTATTGTCGACAAGAGAAACCCAAGTTTGAGAAAAATATTCTTCACTTAATTTTCATATTTTAGCATATTTGTAGAAAACATAACTTATGTAGTTTTATGAAGAATTTGGTTTGTCTATACGGTACCTCCTTTTGATTTTGTTTTTATTAAACGAGTGGAATACGTTAAACTTCAAAGTCAGTATAAAAGATGTTACAAAATGAGGAAAATAAAAAAGCCATATACTGATGATACTGATACATGGGACCGAATCATTTAATTTTAATTTAGTAACATTTCAGTTTATGTTGAGATTTATCTGGCCCCACATTTTCCAACTTGAATTTTGATTTTTTGTCTTTATTCAAACTTTAATTTTGTTTAATACTATTTTCTGAGGGCAGAGTAGTTTTTTAACAGTGGATCGAGCCCGTAAGATCGTAGGTACCGCTTAATTGTTCTTCTTTACCTGGAACTATTAAACCCTCGTCTGTCAACACGACTTAGTCAATACGATCGCTGGAAGCTCCACCTCTAGATTCTGGAGAAATTCCTCTTTTCCTCTTCATTAATTGTAAAAGTAAAATTTGAAGAAAATATGCTATTATAAGTGTTCTTAGTTCTTACTAGTAAACTACAGTTTAAAAGTTTTTTTTGGCCCAATAAGAGAAATTAAGTTACGTATGATTTTCTCTATAAATGTTAGAGACAACCTTCAAAAACCATACTAATTTTCTCTGTAACCCTATTCCATATCTCATTCCAAACTCTATTTTGAAGTTAATCTTCTCCAATGAAATTTTATTTTCAACTCTAAAATAGAATAATGAATAATATTATTTTTCATATCTCCATTTGAGAGTTACATATTATGGACAAAACAAATCCTCAAATTATATATATATATATATACACATTTTTTAATTTATATATATATATAAAAGAGTTGTCTTTCTTTGTTTTTGTTTTCGACGAATATGTAGTTGTCAATTGGTTCACTTTATAAATTTATTTGTTTTAATATATAAAAGTCAATGTATATGTAAAATACTGAGTTGGCAATATGCCCTTCAAGAAATCAAGAGAATCTTTCATATCTGCTTTCTATCCCTTAGGAATGCTCCCTCAATTACATAAGAATCTTGTTTTAAAATCAAAATTTGGTTGATTAAAAGAATTGTATATGATATTTAATAATATTGATTTTTTTTTTTAATCATTTAGAATTTCTTCCGCACTTCCATAATAGAAATTTTATCAAATCAATAGGTTGTTTGAAATAAATGTGTATGATACTTATAATAGTAATTTTAATTTCAATGTATCTTTAGAAGTTCTCCGTCAATTCCATATTAATAAATTGTTTCAGAATAAAAATTTGGCTGTTTAAAAGAAGTTTGTATGATCTGTTGAATATGCTTCTCTTTTAGTTTTAATTTTGTTAAATATAATACATGAAATAAAGATATTAGGATTATTTTATTGAAAAATATCAAACATTTTATTATGTGAGTGCAAACATATTGCAGATTGTTGAGGTAAACTTACAAAATTTCCGACTCAAATTCACCACTACTTCACACAATATTTCTTTCTTGTTTTGTAATTCTCTCTAAATTTACATCAAAACATTCAAACTCCAAATTCACTAAAACATAACTACATATATGAAAAAAAAAAATTTTTAAAAATAAATCAGCGAAAAAAATCCCTTAAGTATGCACAAAGGCGATCCAACTTTTAATTTTTGTTCTTGCACCTATTATTATATATGTTTTAGATTAGCCGTGATACAGTTGATTTATACGAAGATTTAGATAAAACAGATGATCTTGAAGATTTTGGAGATGATGATGATGAAGACGATTTTTTCCTTCTACTACTTTTCTTGTTGTTATTTTTTGGTAAATTTATCGGAGTTACTGGAGGTAAATCTCTTAGTGTATCTGATATTGCTCGTTGACTCGATCCTTGATCAAAATCTGCATATACAAAAATAACGGTAGTAACTAGTGTATTCTAACCAAAACGATTGTTAAGGACATTAGATGACCAATTTTTCACTTGAGTAAATGGATGGATAAACCTTAATTTAAGCAAAGATATATACTAAAGTGGACTAATTTAAACAAAAAAAAGTATTGAATCTAAAACATAAGAAAATATCAATTTTAAAACAGTGCGAATTTTCTTATGAACCAGTTTAGATTGTATTTTGAAAGTAAGTGTCTGGATAATCACAAACAATTTGAGAGAAACATTAATAAAAGAAAAAAAAAACTTACCGGAGGAAGAAGAAGTAAAAAAAGAAGTAGAAGGTCTTGCATTACTAAAAGATGATGGTCTTGGTGATAAAACTTCAGCTCCGACCTTAAACTCACTCATCTTCACAATAAATACAAATATCCATAGATTAGCTATTAAGTTACTTATTTACATTTTTGGTTTTACTTGTTAAAAATTTTTTTAAAAAAAAGATTAATGAACTTACCCAACCAGGAGCACTACCAGAGGAACCCTCCCAGCCAATATGAGCCACATGTTTTACATCTGTTGGATACCCAATTTCTATTTCATCACTCTCTTTCTCCACCGCTGAAAAATAATTATTATTTTATTTCATCATGTATTGGTTTTTCTTTTCAGAAATATGTATAAGAAAATATCCTTAATACTACAAATCAAATGAAAAACAAAATATTACATGTGATAGGCTTTTCGTATAAGTGATCAAATGTTCTTGTTACATCAAAAAAAAAACCAAAAAACAAATATGTAGAAACAAATATTATTGATTAGCAAAAAAAAAGAAACAAATATTATATGTGATAGCTAGCCGTTTATAGCAGAATTGTTAAAATGCTCTTGTTACTTCCAAAAAAAAGAAAATAAACTTACGTAGAAGCATATGATTAGATTCAATCTCATAGTATATATTTTCTTAAGTAATATTAACATGACGATAAACTAAATTGAAATATTATATGAAGAGAGAGAATTGTAAAGATTATTACCAAATATTTGTGAGATACATTTGAAGCCTTTATAGATGCCCTTCATTTTCATAGCCATGGTGAAGATCACAGAACCGCCGAATTATTATGCAGACTTGTCTTGGATTATCGTTTCGTAAACTCGATTACCCGAAAAATATGTGATCAATCTATTGCCAAGATTGAAGAAGCTCAACAACAATCTCTGTCTTTCTCTCTCTCCTACTTCAAAGTTTTGTTTTTTTTTTTCTTAGCAAGAAAAAAAGGGTTTCAGTATTTACAGTTCATATATACACACAAGAAAAGAGAAACATGTCGAAAAAATATCATAAAGGGAAAAGGGTATAGAATGCATGTGACATATGAATAAGGTTTCTCCCATGGAACAAGATTGGAATTTATTCGTTTGATTAAAAAATCTAAGGGTCAAAACTTAAACTTAAATGTTGGTAATGATATAATGTCGACGATAGTTTCATTTCAAAATGGATGATTTGGTAAGGTGATTATATAAATAATTATTTTTTCAAAAAACTCGGACCAACTACAAATTTTTAATATATGAACAAATTAATATATGATTTCGAGATTTTTCAAACTTCAAACCCAGGGGTTGAATTTTTTGATGATATATCATTACGAAATTAGCTTAGAAATTTTTTTTTTTGATAAAGATTTTAGCTTAGAAATTTACCTGTAATCTTATAGATTCGTTGGGAAAAAAATGATAAACACAAAAATAGAAGAACAGAAACACAGCCTCTCCTTTGATTCTATGCTTCTTTCATCTTTTGGAGAAGCCTCTCTTGATAAATTACAAAACATATTATGTAAAAAAAGAATCTCAATGGAGAAACATAATTTCTCACGAAATTATGAAAAAAAAGAAAGAAAGGGAGTTTCAAAAGAGAGAGGATGGTGAAGGCCAAGGAAGACGAAGAAGAAGAAGATGGAGACTAAGTCAGGCTTAAGGTAAGAGATAAGTAAGTGGAGCACCATGAAAAGGCATCTACACATATATATAGTTAAATTAAAAAATCATAATCGGAATGTGTCAGGATGCAATATAATCAGTTAATCACTAATCAATGATTAGTTTGTCTATATAGAGAGAGACACATACAGTAGAAGGAGAAAATAATGATAAATCACCAGCTAAAACTTGATGTGGATTTAATTAACTAGCAACTAATTAGTTTCATAAGAAATCAATCTGAAGTGTTTTAAGATTTTATTATCTGGCGTTGGGAATCAATCTGGGGTTTAAGACTTTATTATCTAGGAGTATAGAGCTAGAGACAACTGTACAAGTTTTTAGTGCATGCATATTTAATTATATAACCTGAGATTTCATCATATTTGTTGAACTCACGTTTGTCTTTTAGCTTTCTTCCAGGTATAAATCTCTTAACTGGATGATAAAAAGACAAATCTCCTAATTATTTTTGTACTAGTTTTTAACACACACACACACACACATACTAATTAGTAATTGCTGCAGCCAATCCGTGGTAATCCTTAGTTTGTTTTCTCAAACATACTTTTGTAATATATGTATTCTCCTACTTATTCAGAATATAACATTCCTTAAATATATATTGTGTGTGTGTGTATATAACTTTATTAATGAAAAAAGAGATGAAATTTCAGTGTCATTCCAATGTAAAAATAATAACAATTTATAAATTAAGAATTTTATAGGATTTTTAGATCGTTATTCAATTAACGTTTTTGACTATGTAAAAAAGAAAAACAACGAATGCATAACAAAAAAATTGAAAACAGTATTGTTTCACTCACCAAAAGAAGCAAAAGAAGAATGCAGCACAAGGAGCCCTTCCCAGTTCCATTCCTCCACCAAAATACATAACATCCAAAGAGTAACCAAAAGAGGTAAAAGTTCAACATTTCAAAAGCTCCAAAAGAGAAGATCTTTAAAAAAAAAGGCAAAGCCAATGAAGCATCGGTTTTAAAAGAAAACGACTCATGTGGGCAAGTTTTTCAGAATCGGACGACGTCTTGTAGGCAATCAAAGAAATGAGTGATCTTGATTTTTTCTCTCCCATCATAGATAGCTTCTGCAGATCCACCGTGTTCTCCTTGTGCCGCCATCTCGATTAGCATGTAAAGCTTCTTGATTGGCATCTGCGCGCAAAATAAGTAAAAAAAAAGTTTAGAAGTAAGCATAAACATAAAGATTGTTCTTCTGTTTTTGTCAGTTTCATTTCTTGTAAAACTATGTTAGAAAACATACGTCATCGAGAGCCTCGGCTGCTGCTTCGACATCATCCTCTGAGAAAACGTTAAGCTGCTTCAGCACCTGAGAAAAAATACGACAACACAAAGAATTAAACAACTTCAAGAATCGAGATATATGTGGCACAAAATGAGTTATTAAAGATGATTTTACCTTCTTTGCGTCCTCTGTTCTCAATGTTGGAACAGAGTAAGTGATAGAGAAGGCCTCACAGATACCAACAGAATCTAAGAAGGTTAGTTGACTTGTTGTCCCAAAGACGAGAAGTTTCTTCCCCTGTCAACAAAATACTTTACCAAATCAGAGATGTTCCACTGTAAGAAAATTAACTTATGGTGATCAAGCACAAAAGAATATGGATGAAGGAAGCACCTTAGGAGGAAGTCGTTTGAGAAGGACCATCAACGTCTGAGAAATTATGTTTGAAAAACGAGGACCGATTGCTACGTACTCCAACAATCTGCAATATCAGCAATTCAAGAAATGAGCCGAAGAAAGAAACTGCAAGAGTATGCTATCAGATTATTGAGCCATGTCTTGAAAGGAAACATATAGCAGGTAACAACCTTTCAATATCATCAAGGATAATGATGCTCATTGGTGATTTATATGCATCTTCAAAGACCTGTCTCATTCACACCAAAACCTATTTTGTCAATAGACAGAGGTCACAGAACAAGATAACAGGAAGTAGAGTATTTCCAAAGGCTCAGACCTTGACAATGTGAGCACATTTTGTGCTCTCATGAAGACCAATCATAGTTTCCGCAGATACCTGCAAATTAGAAAATCAATATCACACAAAGAAAAAAAGATGGTAAGGTCTAAATATGTTGCACGGAGAAAGATGGACACTTACTATCTTAACATATGGGAAGTCACTATCGATACCAACAGTTGCAGCTAAAGCGGTTTTCCCACTGTCCAGAAAAACGTTTAAAAATCAGCAAAGGCTTTCAAAACAGCAACTCTAAAACAATGTTGGTTAATAACTACAGAAGATATACCTTCCACTAGGCCCCTCCAGAAGGCAAGTGACTAGAGGACTTCTAGTACTAACTTTCACTTGCTCGACTAAGAGCATAGCTCTTTTGTAAATGTGATTATGCCGATCACCAGAATCCACCATCCCATTGAGTCTGCATACATGTATCAAAATTAAGGCACTGGTAAATCAGAATCCAGAGGTAATGCAATACATGCGTGCCAGGTGGTCGATGGAATTCCAATTGGACTGGACAGAAATAAAACCAACAGAAAACACCAGGGGCCAGTTTAGATCAACTCCAAAGTCACCCTCTAATCACAATTTTACAAAGTAGCCCTCTGATTACGATTTCAGAAATCCATGAAATTTGCCTAAAAAGATAAGAAAAGCAGTCCCTATGTAACAAAATTAGAACTGCAAGTTCAGAACATGACTCACAGGAAAGAAGAGAATTAGGTTAGGCTTCTAAACTAATATCAGTATATCTTATGTGCAAAAGGCCCATTCCATCAAGAAATATCCAAAATCGTCAAGACCACCACACACTGATTAAAGAAAATTACCTGCAGCGCTCCAGGTCATCTGTTGAGGCTCCAAAGGCAGGCTGAACTTCATGGATTGCGTGGAGAAAATCCTCCATAGTGATCTTGATATTTTCTTCTTCCACTGGCTTTGTAAGATCATCCATGCTTAATTGTCTGTTTAACGCATATGATGTAGCACTTTTAACAACACCTTCAAGCTCTGCACCACTGTAATTTTTTGTTCGAGCAGCTGCCAGACAACATTGACAAATGATGTCAACAACACATTTATGCTAGTAAGTAACTAGCAAAAGATAAAGACTGGATTTCTTAGATCTTTCTAAAACAAGATACAAGCGGATTTTGAAAAGAATTTTATTTCTTTTATTCATTAAGATGGTGACATTGGAATTACAGAACAGGACTACCAAACATTCCATGATTTGAACAAGTATAATAATCTGTAAAGCCATACCAAGCTCTTGGAGATTGATATCAGAACCAAGGAAAGAATTTTCCTTCATCTTGTTTGTATGAATCTGAAGAATTTGTAGGCGCCCAGCTTCATCAGGAAGGCTTATCTCAACTTGAACCTCCAATCTTCCAGGCCTATAGTCAAAATTATAAAAATAAAAAAGTCTACAGTCGCATGTACTACTCATTCTAAAAGTTCATGTAAACAGAATAAACGCTTTGGATGGTATCTTATCAAATGAACAATAAAGAAAACTAAGATATAAAGACTACTTCAAAACCTTCCATTATGTAACTGGAGTATCAAAGAAACGGCAGCGCTATCTATTAGTACAAGGATAAAGATACCTTAAAAGAGCTTCATCAAGCAAATCCTTTCTGTTTGTCATTCCAATAAGCAAAACATTGTTCAAGGCCTCCACACCATCTATCTGGAAAAAAGTGTTAGCCACATCCATGAAAACTGAATAAACAGACAATAGCTTGATCTTTGACTGACCTTTGTCAAAAGCTGGTTTACAATACTATCATGGACACCTGTGCCATCTCTGGTTGAGCCTCTTGACTGAAAATCACAAAGCATACAACTTTTAATTTATTGTTTGCTCAAATAACCAGCAGATCCCATGAAAATTATCAATACCTAAACTCCAGAGCAAAGTATAGCCACAGAACAGACTAAAAAGCTAGATCTGTCACCCAGAATCAATGGGGCTAGTCATCAAAATTAAAAGCATATTTACAACTTCAAATTAGCAAAATTTATCTCCTGTAAATTTAAAGTCGTGTACCTTACAAATAGCATCAATTTCATCAAAAATAATGACATGCAACTCACTAGCATCACCTGAGAAAGAAAATAAGAGTGCCTAATTAGCATATGCATAAGAAAAAGAAAACACAAAACAAAGAGCAGGGAAAACAATTTTTCCTCACCTAGGGTCCTCTGGTCTTGCTCAGCATCAGCAAATAAGTCTCGTACATTTTTTTCTGTCTCACCAACAAACTTGCTCAGCACCTCAGGACCATTAACGATCTATTACGCCAGCAAAAGAACAACAGAAGCATTAAACATGTAGATTTCTGGAACAAAAGCAGTGAACTAACAAAGAGACTAAGTTAATCAAACATTAGAAGGAAGTAGAAAAATTGTAGCAAGCAATGAAAATAGAGTCTGAAGCTGCCAATCTATGAAGAAATTTGTCAGAATTGAACAGACAGTAACAGGTTCTCGCAAAAGGTGCATCTAATCATGGTAACAAAATTCATCACAAAGCGATCAGAAATACCTTTGGATCCTTTCCATTCAGCATCTTTCCAATTTGTCGTGCCATCAGGGTTTTTCCTGTACCAGGAGGTCCAAATAGAAGCATCCCCTTAACGTGCTTTATCCCCAGTCTGCAAGATCAAGAAAAATAAACTTAGAAGGAAAATATGTACAGAATACAGTCTAACATTTGCTTGAAGAATAAATAACAGAACCTGCTCGTGACATGAGGAGGAAATACACGAGAAGCAAAAGCTCTTCTAAATATATCAGCAAACTCTGCACCCAGACCACCTATGCCCAGGGACTCGAGGTTAAATTCCTTATGTTTAAATATACTGCTGCTAGCAGCTTCCCGTTGGTTAACAATCTGCATAAGAATGTACAAGTTAAAAATAATGATACAAGATAGCAATCCACATCTGTTTTTACAAAATAACAAACATCAGATGTGATATTATGTTTACTATTTCAAATGTAAGATTGAATCATCAATTGATAGGAATTCTTATAGTAACTGATTCAACAACACATAGCTCTACAGAATTTATCGAAATCAGACCTTTATGCCACTTGAGTTTGATGCTTCAAACACAATATATGTATCTTTACAGAGCATCCCTCTTTCGATGCCATTAGATTGATTCTGACCCTCTACATCCGCTCGATTAACCGTAAGAATGTAATTAGTTCCATGATACTCAAATGTCGCTTTCTGGCCTACAGTCAAGACCTGCAGCAGTGTGCATTGTTCCAAAAATCAGGGCAAATATGATTTTGTGAGGAACTAAAGGCCAAATAACCATATAATCTAGAAACACATGGGTAAATAACCTTAAGAAGAATATTACAGGAATTTCAGAACAGTCACCAAATGCATTCACTAAAAACCATTGCTTCAGCAGAAAAATACTGAGAATGACAAGATCCATGTAAACATTGCTTCGATTGGAAATCTCATACCAGCTAATCTGTTTTATATAGACCTTAGATGTTTAGACCTCGTCGTTTCTCTCATTTTCCTCTTACATGCATGCTTAAACCACAGCACGAGACTTGTGTAACTTTAGAAACCAAACATGTAACAAGAACAGAGACAGCAGAACAAGAATCACTCTACCTGGTTGGTGTATTTCCTCTTAAGTTGGGTCGAAAGGAGAGCAGCATCAACCTGTGAAGTAATATTGTACAGAGAAGTTGAGTTCAATCACAGCCTGCAAAGATCCCAAGAAACACATCATAGCTATCAACAAACCTGCTCGCTTTTAGTCCCTTTCTTTACAAATTCTAACTCGAGCGTCAGCATAGCCAGCTCAAAATTTTCTGGAAGAACAAATCTGCACGAACAAGGCAGTTTTTAGAAACCAAAAAGTCTGAGGCCAGAAACATTATGGTAAAAAGCTGTATCAAAATTACCTGCTAACAGATACCATGTCACCAGTCGAAACTCTGGCATGCCGGCGTTGAATAGCATTCAGAGCAATATTTCCATCACGGATGCTTCCATGTCCAGTAATTACCAGTTAAGTTTCACAAAAAGGAAAAGAAAACAGCATCTCGAAATGAATAACACAAGGAACAAGTTCAACATTTCTAAACGAAGAACTAATTGAACAGTTGAACACCCAAGGATTCCAGATTTTTGTCATCCATTAAACCTAGAAAAACCAAAATTACACTTGAACAACTCATGACGCTTATAGATCATTCAAACAATGTAAGAGCAGCTTCCTAACGAAATTGAATTGGCTGTTATTCGAATTCCAAGACCGATTCCGGAAGATTTATAAAGAAAAGTAAGCTGTACTTGCAAAACGAGCCATTTCACATAAACAATCAACTCATGATAGCGCATTTCGCATAGCAATGTAAACAAACGGATCGTCAAATAAAGAGCGAAGGTGTAAAATAGAAAGGATATCAGAGTGATAGGATGAAGCTGTCGGCGACGTTGGCGAGGAAGAGATCGGAACCGGGAACGGAGAACTGACGGAGATCGGAAGAGGAGCAGTAAGCGAGGTTAGTGAAGGCTAGATCTGGCGACGGAGTATTGGTCACCATCATCGTCGTGACCTGCGATCCGAAACGACCCGCCATGGCTGTTTTCGATCTCAGGCGTTTCGAGTCTTTTGAGTTTGTATCCTTCGCGAAGAAGAAAACAGAGAGACGACGAGATTTGAATATTTGTTTCGCCTAAGAGACGATTTTTGCGAGATCTTACGTTAGTCGTGTCGTGAACCCTTTCTTATTTGATCCTGAATTTCTTATTTCTATCATAGCTTGAAAACAAAAAAAAT
Organism: Kernera saxatilis; assembly: GCA_900406395.1. Taxonomy (NCBI): domain Eukaryota; kingdom Viridiplantae; phylum Streptophyta; class Magnoliopsida; order Brassicales; family Brassicaceae; genus Kernera; species Kernera saxatilis. Next base: position 30,233 of record OVAY01000817.1, on the reverse strand, counting down.
CTCATAGCTTATTATTTTTTTTTAATCATTTTGTATTTTGTAAGTTTTAAATCCGGACACCATTCCAAATCCGACCACAAACAAAACTTTGGTCATGAAGAGTTTAGTCCATTAAGTAAAAAAAAAGTATTTGGCTAATGGAGGGACAAAAGTAAGAAGTGGATAAAAAACTTCATCCATATACTTTTTTTTTACTAAAAACTTCATCCATATACTTATATAGATCTCTTTCGAAAATTTTACAATTTAGTCTCTTTCGAAATTTATTTTCGGCATCTACGATTTTTCTGAAAGCATCATCGAACTCTTTGCTTTCAAAGCTAAGCAAATACATTCTTGTAAAAAAACATTAGATGTTTCGTCGAATCGTTGTAGCAAACACAAAGCAGTGTCTTCTCTGAAACAATTTTTAATTAGCATCGGATAAAGGCATATTCTTTTTTTTGATAACTTAGAGGTAAATCTCAGGCCTATGGAGAGGCCCAGACTAATCTCCTGGGGGAGGTGCAGCCCACGGATAGACTATCTCTCCGAATATGCAAATGGGCCGAAAGCAAGGATCTATATCTGTGTGGGTGTCCATGAACAATGTGTTGTAGTTTCACGCAGCAGGTGGATCGAACATGAAACGTGTTGGCGTTCCTGGCCCGTCCCCTTACCACCCGACCACAAGGTCCCAGACTGATAAAGACATATTCAGCTATTCCTAACCGCACTTAGCAAAGACTTTAGTTTGAAAATAAGGTATGATCCGTTGAGGATCAAAATCAATTGCTTGTGTGTAGGCATTAATGGATCCAAACCATATTTGGAGTTTGTTGTTAACGAGAATAAGATCTCAGCAACTTATTTGTTCTTTTTCTTGTAACCACCACTTGTAATGGTTTATTTCCTTCCTCGTCTTTCTGATTATGGCCAGCCCCACAATGTGATTTTCAATATTAGCCGCAATGTGAAAAAAATTTGGGGAACTTATGATTATCTATCAAACTATACATTGCATTTTCAAAAATATTTAAAGAAATAAGAAAAGGACGAGAACAATAAGCGAATACAGATCTAACCGCGATAAAGAGAAAAAAAAAGGAGTAAAATTGCAAAAAAAAAAAAAAAAAAACTAATTAAATAGAGAGAAAACTCACCACAGCGTTCTGATCACTCTCACCGTGTTTTTTTTTTTTTTTCATCCCGGCGACGACTGTGACACAAACCCTAAAAAAGAAATTGCATTTTCGATTTTGATTTTGGAATTATCCCCGCACTAAGTCTTGTTAACCCCACTAACTCTTTGTCTCTCTCTACGCACAGTGCTTTCTGTCGCCTTCAATCGCGACTTTTTTGTCACTCTGATTTTTATAAAAGATTAGGGTTTTGTTTCTTTCGCTGACATGAATCAGCAACAGCCCGAAGTTTCTTTGGGTAATAGCGGTGGAGGAAACATTGACGCTCCTGCTACGAAGGAAGTAGAAGAAGAAGAAGAAGTGCAGCAACAGCTTGAGGAGGCTGAATCTAGGGATCCAATTGTCGTCGAGGAGAAATCGTCGGAGAAATCAGCAGACGCAGAGAAAGAAGACGATCAAATGGAGGTTGATCCTGTGAGTCCGGCCACAGTTTTCTGTGTCAAGCTCAAGCAGCCCAATTCCAATTTGCTCCATAAGATGAGCGTCCCTGAGTTGTGCCGTAATTTCAGGTTTACTATTCCGTCGAGCTCTTCCTCCGACCGACCAGTTTTAAAATTTATCGACAAACTCATCAAATTCTGCAACTTTTTTCCTTGTTTTTGCCAGTGCCGTTGCGTGGTGTGGCAAATTGAATGCTATAGCTTGCGCTTCAGAAACCTGTGCCAGGATTCCAAGGTTTGGTTTTTTTCTTAATTTTCTATTTCTTTAATCTTAGAGATGAATTTCTCATTTTTCATCTTTCACTTCTTCTCATCTTTTGCAGCTCCAAGGCAAATCCACCCTTTTGGATCCCAATACATATCTTAATACCGGAGCGCCCAACTGAGTGTACGGTGTTTAATGTTGTGGCAGGTATTTTGATATCACTTTGCTTTTTTAATGAACTTTGTTGCTCTAGAAACCAGAGTTTTGATTCTGGGTTTACATGATTATGATGCGATTTTGTTCTTGTAGACTCACCTCGTGATTCTGTCCAATTTATCGAATGGTCTCCCACTTCTTGTCCTCGTGCGTTACTCATTGCTAATTTTCATGGACGGATAACTATCTGGACGCAGCCTACTCAGGTTAGTTGCTCCTGATCACTGGGATTTACACCTGTATAATTCTTCTGTATCTTATTCTTTCAATGTTGCACGTGTGTCAAGATCTTTACCGCATCCTCAGTTGATCTTTTGTGTGGATTGGTCTTGCAGGGTTCGGCTAATCTAGTGCACGATGCTACGTCCTGGCAGTGTGAGCATGAATGGCGTCAGGACATTGCTGTTTCTACAAAGTGGTTGGCGGGGGCTTCTCCAGTATGTAATTTAAATTTTTACATTCTATCATTTGCACTACATGTTTGTGCCCTCACAAGTTCATTTAATGATTACTAGAGGGGTTGCATGTGAGAGTGGGGAATGGTATTGCTAAATCATGAGTAATTGAACCTGAAATGTCTCTGCGTCTTGGAAGAAATGAGATGAAGAAACCAAAACTTCCTGGAAGTTTCAACTTCATTGATAGATGTTAGTTTTGTTTGCGAAATTACTAGACTCTTAAAAAGCTATTCCATTTCCATTTCTCAGATGCGTTTCTATAATGATCGGCATGAACACATAAGGAATAAGTAATGGATAGATGATACTGCTATTGCGAAGTACATGTTCTGAAGGACTAATATAATGTTGTTTCTGTCCCAACCTATCAGTTTGCTGCTCTAGGTTTATCCTAGGAAATTTATTCTGTTTGTTTTTTTTTCCCGAAAATCAGTATAGGTGGTTGTCCTCCAAGCCAAGCTCTGGTACAAATTCAAAGTCAACATTCGAGGAGAAATTTCTCTCGCAGAGCTCTGAAAGCTCAGGTTTTCTTCTTCTCACCTCTTGTATCCGAGTTAATATTGATGTATTTAGAGCTACACACTTAACTATGTCAGTTTCTTTGACATACTTATATATGTGACAAGATCTTCAACATGTTACGCTTTCCATGTTATGGCATTGGTGCATTTTCCTTCACTTTCTGTGACAGTTTTGATTCTTGACAATTTGCTGCAGCTCGGTGGCCTAACTTTCTCTGTGTATGCTCTGTTTTCTCATCCGGCTCTGTTCAACTTCATTGGTCCCAGTGGCCTTCCAACCAGGGAGGCACTGCACCAAAGTGGTTTAGTACAAAGAAAGGTCTCTTAGGTGCAGGCCCTAGTGGGATTATGGCTGCTGATGCTATCATAACGGACAGTGGTGCCATGCATGTAGCAGGTGTTCCAATTGTAAACCCCTCAACAATTGTAGTATGGGAAGTGACCCCTGGCCCTGGAAATGGACTCCAGGCGACTCCAAAAATCTCTACAGGCAGTCGTGTGCCACCATCCCTTAGTTCTTCCTCTTGGACAGGCTTTGCTCCTTTAGCTGCATACTTGTTCAACTGGCAAGAATACTTGATATCCGAGATAAAGCAAGGGAAGAAGCCCACAGATCAAGATTTCAGTGATTCTATATCACTTAGCTGCTCGCCAGTTTCCAATTTTTCTGCTTATGTAAGTCCAGAGGCTGCAGCTCAGTCTGCAGCAACCACTACATGGGGATCTGGAGTTACTGCTGTTGCTTTTGATCCAAAACGTGGTGGTTCAGTGATAGCCGTTGTTATAGTTGAGGGTATTGTTCTCATCCTTCTCTGAACCTCATACCGTTTCCATGATAGTTTTACATTGAGTTGTTGGCCAATTATATAGAAATGTTTATAGTTGAAGAGTTGAGCTATCATATGAAAAAATGCTATTTTTCTTTTGTGTGGTGAAGCACAACAGGTTTAGCCTGTTCTTTAAAATGAATGCTAAATGAATGCATCTACATTTCATGTTCCCAAGATGCTTATTTATAGTTACATACATCTGCAGGGCAGTACATGTCCCCATATGATCCAGATGAAGGTCCTTCAATCACAGGCTGGAGAGTACAGCGCTGGGAATCAAGTGTTCAACCTGTTGTACTGCATCAGATATTTGGAAACCCAACTTCGAATTTTGGTGGACAGGTCCCCACGCAAACTGTCTGGGTATCCAGAGTGGATATGAGCATACCACCTACACAAGATTTTAAGAATCATCAAGTAGCTGCTGCAGGACCAAGTGTGGATGCACAGAAGGAGCCTGTTTCTGGTGACGACAAGACTAACAAGGTTGTTTTTGACCCTTTTGATTTGCCAAGTGATATTCGTACACTTGCACGGATTGTCTATTCTGCTCATGGTGGTGAAATTGCGATTGCTTTTCTTCGTGGTGGAGTTCATATCTTTTCTGGTCCGACATTTTCACCGGTTGAAAACTATCAAATAAATGTTGGTTCAGCAATTGCTGCTCCCGCATTTTCTCCAACAAGCTGCTGCTCGGCTTCTGTATGGCATGATGCTGCCAAGGACTGTGCAATGTTGAAAATCATCCGTGTTCTTCCTCCTGCCCTTCCACGTAACCAATCAAAGGTTGATCAATCAACATGGGAGCGGGCGATTGCTGAGAGGTATGTCCTCTCTATAATGTATTGTCTAGCCCTGCAAGGAACTTATATGGTTGAATTGACATGTGGATGTGATGGTGCATTTTGTTTGAACAGGTTCTGGTGGAGTCTTTTGGTCGGAGTTGATTGGTGGGATGCAGTTGGCTGTACACAGAGTGCTGCAGAGGATGGCATTGGTATAATTTGTGGTGCTCATAAGTTTCTTGATTTCAATGCTGGTTAATCTTTGCACTCAGAAATTAGTTGTTTTTTAAGTTTTGGAACAACCATTGTTTAGTTTTGCTTATAAAATTATCTCATTTTATATTATAGTTTGGCAGTGACTTCTAGTTTTTAATAGCTCAATGTCATTCAAAGAATCTATTTTCTATTTTTTTTATTTCACATTGTACACGGTGGTTCAAATGTTAAACTGTCTTGTTTGAATGATATATGGTTGAAAGCATCGGATGACGCATTTCCTTTTCTTGATGATTCCAGTTTCACTGAACAGCGTGATTGCTGTTATGGATGCTGATTTTCACTCCCTTCCTTCAACACAGCACAGACAACAATATGGTCCTGTATGTATTTCTAAACTCGTACCCAACTCATTTATCTTTTCTCCTTTTAAAATGTTTGAATTGTTTGGTTGGCAGTACCATTCATTATGTCTTCATAAAACTTGGTTTAGCTTGTTCCTTTTTTTCTGATTTTTTAATAATTTAGCTGTATAAAGCTACTCTATTACATGAGCATGTAGACCCTGTTTTGTGCTGGTTCTTTTATTCGACTACAAGATAGCGTAACTTTATATTTATACAGCTACAACAACAACAACAAAAACAGAATAAAGAAAAAACTGCCTTAGTTATCTGATTTTTGATTATTTGAATAGCCAATATGGATACAATGCATCTGATTTCTAAGATGCGGTACAGAATCGTGGCAGTCTATTGTCCTCTTGTGATGCTTTACTATTTTTTTTTTTTTTTACTTTCTTTCCAATTTTTGTTGGTTCCACTGTTTTGTAAAAACTTGTATTTTTATGGTTTTCAGAACCTAGACAGGATCAAATGTCGGTTGCTTGAAGGAACCAATGCTCAGGAGGTTCGTGCCATGGTTTTAGATATGCAAGCAAGATTGTTGTTAGACATGCTTGGAAAAGGAATTGAATCAGCTCTTGTGAATCCTTCGGCGTTGGTTTTTGAGCCATGGCGATCAGATGGGGAGACAATCTCAGGCATCAATCCTGAGGCAATGGCTGTTGATCCTGATCTTGTTTCCAGTATTCAGGTATCTCTATCTCCAAGTCTGAGGATGGCGTTACAGGTTTTTTTTTAATGAAATATGGAAATTCAAGGATGAAAATCTGGGAAGGGTTCATGCAGTGTTTTCATTTAAAGAGTGGTTGGTCTTTCCTGTGTTAGTTTTGCTGATGTATCTTACTTCTTGCTTCTTACACTCAGCCAAGGCACGCTGTATTTGTATTAGATTTGGTTATTTTGCAATGCACAATATAAGTTAGCGTATTGTGTTGTGCTAGAGATCGTTTCCATGAAGTTGATATAGCATTTTCTGGTCATGGATCATATATCAATGAATATGAGATAGACCATATCACTATCTTCATATAGTACTTTTAGTTTTTTGTTGCTAATTTTTCCGCTTTTCTCTAATTCTTTTTCCGTTTTTTATACAGGCCTATGTTGATGCTGTTCTTGATCTTGCTTCTCATTTCATCACACGTTTAAGACGCTATGCGAGTTTCTGTCGAACACTTGCGAGCCATGCTGCTTCCGCTGGAACTGGCAGTAATCGTAACATAGTTACCAGTCCCACACAAAATGCATCATCTCCTGCAACAACCCAGGGTCAGTATGCCGTTATTTTATCATGTCTAATTTGCTTCAGCATGGAAAATAGGGGAAGGGTACATAGCGGTAGAAAATATGATTTTCTTCCGTTTTGGTGATGATACAAAACACAGGTTTTTCCTAGAATAAATGAATATGAGATAAGCTTCTGTAGTCTAGATTTTCTTCTTGCCTGTAAACTTTAGCATATAGCTCAGGTATTTTTTTTCTACGTAGGTTCTGGAAGGCTTGATTCTTGTAGCTGTAGGGATGTAAATGAGGGATATCTCAACTCTTTTATGTGCAGGTCTTCCTGACAAGTCACTGAATCATGCAGCAGGGCAACCTACTACTACCACAAACTCCAGCGGAAGCACACAAATGCAAGCTTGGATGCAGGGTGCCATAGCAAAAATTAGTAGCTCCAATGATGGAGTATCAAACTCTACTGCAAGCCCAATCAGTGGTTCAGCTACCTTCATGCCAATAAGCATCAACACAGGAACATTTCCAGGAACGCCTGCTGTGCGGCTCATTGGGGACTGTCATTTCCTTCATCGGTTATGCCAGCTGTTGCTCTTCTGTTATTTCCAGCGGTCACAGGCTTCGCGAAATCCCCCGAGAAATGCTGATGTTAGTTCACAAAAACTTCAAACGGGGGCTACCAGCAAGTTGGAAGAGGTCAACTCTGCTAAACCAACCCCTGCCTTGAACAGGATAGAGGAAGCCCAGGGATTCCGGAATTCCCAGTTAGGTGCTGGAGTGAAAGGGATCGATGAAAATTCTGCCCGTACAACAAAGATGGGTTCTGGGAATGCCGGTCAAGGATATACTTTTGAGGAGGTATGCACCTGTATTCCTGTGTTCTCTTTACTTTTATACAATTATCCATGAAAATCCTTTAGTTGTTACCTCAAGAATAGAGGCTTAAGCTGATTAGTATGGGTGAGAATAATGGGAACCTTTGGTATGGTCGGTTGATCGAGATCTTGAAATGAAGAAAAGAATGCCATGTTGATACTTCAGTAATCTTAAAAGATTATTTTCATCACAGGATTAAGTTGACTAGTTACGGTTTTTGATCTTCCAGGTGAGAGTACTTTTCCATATACTAATGGATCTCTGCAAGCGAACAGCTGCTCTTGCGCATCCCTTACCTGGCTCTCAGGTAGGTAGTGGAAACATCCAAGTTCGACTGCACTATATCGATGGAAACTACACTGTGTTGCCCGAGGTGGTAGAAGCGGCTCTTGGACCACATATGCAGGTATTCAGTGCTTATTGTAAAAAACTGAAGCTGTTTGTTTGTTTGTTGGTGCTATTTTGTCAACTACAGGATGAAATGATATCTTTTGAGCTCTCTTTTTTACCCTGATTTCTCATAAGATTTGTTTTTTCTTATATAAACTGAATAAACAGAACATGCCTCGTCCAAGAGGAGCTGATGCTGCTGGTCTTCTACTTCGGGAGTTGGAGCTTCATCCTCCATCCGAAGAATGGCATAGAAGAAATTTGTTTGGTGGTCCTGGGTCAGAGCCTGAGGATGTGGTCCCGTCAGATGATACTTTCAAGCAGAGTCATTTCTTGGATCTGCCTGATGTATACGACAGAGTTCAAAGTCTTTGGCCAAGAAAACGCAGAATGTCTGAAAGAGATGCAGCTTTTGGTTCAAATACTTCTGTGGGTTTGGGTGCATATCTTGGAATCATGGGTTCTCGTAGGGATGTCGTCACCGCGACATGGAAAACTGGTCTCGAAGGAGTTTGGTACAAGGTTAGTAATCATACATATCCCTGACCATTTCTTTACTGTTGTAATGTGATAAACAAGTAGAAAATTCTTGTGTCACACCTTGTAACATGATTGTATTTTTGATTGCAGTGCATAAGATGCCTAAGGCAGACATCTGCATTTGCCTCACCAGGTGCTTCTAAGCAGCCAAATCCAAATGAACGAGAGACCTGGTGGACTAGCCGTTGGGTTTATTGCTGCCCCATGTGTGGTGGAACGTGGGTCCGTGTTGTATAGACGATCAAATGAAATTCCCATCTACTATATCGGTTTTGTCGAATAACCAGAAAACCAGCAAAATAATTTGAGGAGCAAAGAGTCCAATCCAAACCAACGGGTTAAGCAGTTAAAGGTTAGCTTACAGACTCGAAACTATTCACCTTGCTGCTGATTCTGTCGACACGCTTCTTCTCCAAGTTCATCGTATTATGTACAGTTATCATGCTCGGCGACTTGTGTCATCTAAACACTGTCCAAAACGTAAGTGTTGAATGGATTCGGAAGCAAAGAGTCTCTGAGAGAATCAGAGTGTGTTTGCTGAAACGAGTCTTGTATAGTGACTTAGTAGAGCCCTTATGGTTCATAGGTTTGCTTCTTGTTCGACAGTAAAACTCTTAAGATTACAGCCTCATTCTTCGATTTCTTAAAGGGATGTAGTAGACACTGTAGAGAGCATGATGGTGATGGTGATGGTGATGGTGATGGTGATGGTGTAATAGAGTAATTTATGATGGTGTAGTAGAATCCATGAAGGCAAGTTTATGTTTGTCATGAAGAGTTTATTTATTAGTTGACTTTTGATTCGTCATGAAAGCGAGTAGAAATGTCACGATTTTTTTTTTCTACTATTTTTTTGTCAATTAGATACACATAACTTTTTTAAATTAATATTCGATAAATTAATAATCACGATAAATTAATAAATTTATCTAATTCTAAATTGAGATAGTGTAAAAATTGATAAAATTCGATAAGATAATAATTTTTTTAGAATATTTATGTAAATACATGATCTTAATAATATCATAAATTAATATATATATATATATA
>OVAY01000817.1:0-20827 GCA_900406395.1 Kernera saxatilis | reverse complement strand
ATATATATATATATAACTAAAATAATTTCTCTAAAATATGATTTTAGTATTGTCTACTATTTTTTAAATATCATCTATAATTTTTTTTATTGTATCAAAAATTTCTAGTTTTTTCTAGCTACATCCAAAAGTTACAAAAAATTTAGATATAATAATTATTTGTTCAATGTTTAAATACTTCCAAATATACTATAGTATTGTATTAACTTCATCATCACTTTTAGTAGTATCAATTTTTTTAAATATTGAATTTTTAACATGTAAATATTTTTATTGGGATAATCTAATTGGTCGTTGACATACATATTATTGCGATATTTGAGATTATTAATCATCAACTTCAAGTTCATATATGTTATTTTACAAATAAATTCATCTAAATTTATTGATATATCATCGTTTAAAAAATAATTTCAAAAAATATAGACTAAATAAAAGATATCTCCATAAATTAATAAATATTAGTTTATCGATAAATTAATACTTCTCTAAATTAATAAAATTTTACGATTCTAAAATTATTAATTTATAGAGGTTTTACTGTATATATATGTGACCACGATGGCTAGTAATTTCTTTGCTTTTTTTTTTGCCGACTACTAATTTATAAATAATAATTACAGCTATTACATATTTAGCTTAAACGTATCAAAATAATTAAAATAGCTATGAGAACTTTCTAGATTTACGACGTGTGAAGACATGCATTTACATGTTCAAAATTTATCAAGGGTTTTGACTTTCTGACTAAATCGCCTCTAATTGTAAGGATCTATTAAGGGGTTCTTGCAAAAATGACTCAAAATTGTGAGTCAAACATAAAATTAACNCAAAATTGTGAGTCAAACATAAAACTAACCCATTTTTTCATCTCTCCAACAAATGTCATTTTCTCTCCATTACACCCATCTCATTTTTCTTTATTCACGAAAATGCCATTATATTTTATTTATTTTATTTTTTTTTGGAAATACCAAAAAGACAAACAAATCCCTCATGTTACCACTTATTTACGAAAATACCATTTTCTTCAATTTTCTCAACCACCATTATTGAGGTTATTTTGGTATGATATATATTGGTTTCATTATTAGTATATATTTAGTTTGTAACATAATTTATCTTACTTGGTTTAATTTGATCCAATTATATGAAATTTTAATTTTGACAATTCAAAATTGCTTACATGTTGTTTACCCATGCATATTTTTAATCATATTAATTTTCCTAAATTTTATAATTTAAATATAAGATTTAATTATATATCAGACTTCATTTGCAGTCTGCTCAAGTACACTTCTGCATGAAATCAAATAAGAAGACTTCATTTGTGGTATGCTCAAGTAAATATTAAATTTATAACCTAATTTATCTTACTTGGTCTAATATGATTCAATAGTATGAAATTTTAATTTTTACAATTTACAATTGCTTATATATTGTTTATCCATGCACATTTTTAATCAAATTAATTTTTTTAAATTTTATAATTTAAATATAAGATTTAATTAACTATGAGACTTCATTTGCAGTCTGCTAAGGTAGACTTCTTCATGAAGTCCAACGAGTAGACTTATTATTTATGTTTTCAGACTTCGTAAGGTTAAAAGAGTAACTGTTAGATCTGATTTTTGTTTGGTTATAAGGGAGGAAACTGTAATTTCTCTACCCTTTTAGGTTATTTCTGATTAAAATTACATAAGGGGTCTACTTTTGCATTTCCAACCAAGTTTTATGTCATTTTTAGCAATTTCTCCATCTATTAATTTATAAGCGAATAGTTATTGTCAATAAAGGCCTTCCGTATTCGATACTAAATTTGTTTAATTGTAAATTGGAATTTTAAATTTCTTTACTCCGTCATAGATGTCAAATTTTCTAGATATTATTTAGTTTATTTCTTACTTTATTCCTTGTTAGTATCTTTTTACTTAAAATACTTTTTAAAGATAAACATTAACAGAAAAAATTGTAATTGCAAATAATTTCTTAATGTGTAAAAAAATACATAAAACTGAAACACCTAATAATTTGAAAGAGATGGAGTAATTTTTAATTTGTCCTATTGCTAATTAAATTTTTGTTTTGTCCTATTATTAATTAAAGTTAGGAGTAATCCAGCGTCTAGCAGTTTTATCTAAAAAAATCTAACAAAAGTTGAGATGCGATTTAAAATCCAACATGCTTATGCGAATCCAATAAAAAAATTGAACATATTTCAATGAAGCAAAGTCAAATTCCTTAGAAGCTACCAACGTTTATTGTTTTGTCAAACCATTTTGTTTTAACACTTTTTGGATAAAAATAATTCAAATATTGAAAATGATATAATAGAACATTTGGCATCGCATCCAAAATTCGTTTTAGAATTCGTGTACTTAATACCGAGATGCACAAACATCTCCAAAAAATTTTTGAAGCATGGTTCCCAAACTAGATGTTGACGCTTCGTTACGTTGTTCGAACAAATTCATCCTCGCTAATTCTCAAATCCATATTCCTTAAATAAACTGCAAATTAAGTATGATAGTTTGTTTGATACGACGAATGATAATTAGGACAATGTTAATAGCATAGTTCAGTGATGAACTTGATTGAAAACTTCTCTTTCTATGAGTAGGATCTCAAAAATAAAGTTTGGAGATATGTCAAATTCTTTGATATTTTTCCAATTTTTGGGTTTTTTTCATACAAACAAAGTTGTTGAACTAAGTGATAAAACGATTATGTTTTTTTTTTTTCTTTTTATAAATTAACGTTTTCAAGGAATTTTGTTTGTTTTGTTTTGTTGAAATATGTTAGATTTTTATTTGCTTGGCTAAAATATGAGAGGTTTTAATTTACACTTGAAATTTTGTAGAAAAATTTAGATGCAACTGTATTCAGTGAATTTTTTGTTCTTTACAATTTCCCCTTTTTAGGATAGAAGTATAGAACAGATCATGCCAAAAACTCCTGAATACTTTTTCAGAAACAATAAAAATTGTGAATAGATTAATCTTATAAATTAGAGAGTCTACAGAAACAAGAAACTATAAAAAAGCCAGGGTGTAAATAAGTTCTTGGATATCCTCCCCAATCCTATTATAGTAAAACCAAAAAAAACAGAAAAAAATAATAATAAATCATTAAGAAAACGACCAATTATAGTAAAAAAAACTGATTGTCTCTCTCCCGCACGTGCATGTGCACGTGCAACTTCTTCTCTTCGTTTATTCTCATTGAAAATCTCCATGACCATCTCCTAAATTGCACCTCCATTCCTCAAAGAAAAATCTCTCTCTCTCTCCCGTCGTCTCACCGGGAAAACAAGAAAAGACGAAGAAGAAGCCGACGGGAGAGACGAAGGAATAAACAATAATAATAATAATGGGGAAAGGAGGACGTGAGAGAATATCAAAGGAAGAAGAAGGAGAAGAAGGAGTCATGGCTACAGATTTCTTCTGGTCATACACTGATGAGCCTCACGCTTCAAGAAGACGTCAGATTCTCTCTCGTTATCCTCAGATTAGACAACTCTTTGGTCCTGATCCATGGGCTTTCCTCAAGGTCCTTCCTTTTCTCTCTCTACACCATTGTTCTCTGCATTGTTTGATATGTGATTTTTCTCGTCTGTATTTTGTTCTTCATCCTCTTTATGATAATGGGTTTGGAGATAGAAAATCACATGAACGAAGAAGATTTGTCAATGTGAGATCGTAGACGAAAAACAAACGAAACGAGTTGACGTTTTGGGAAATTTGATTCGTTTTGATCTCACAACATTGAGGTTTTGATTATGTTAAAAAAAAAAAAAAAAACCATTTGAGTTTGTGACTCATTTGTGATCTTCCTTGGTCCATTAACCATTAATTAGGGTTTCTTTTAAAAGGTGTACATTAGGTTTTTCCGATTCGGTTGGATTTTTTTTTTAATTCGAGCTTGGTTTGGATTAGATCATTGAAAAAAAGAAAACTTTTTAATTCATATTATTTATTTATAGTAAGTATATATATATATATATATATATATATATATATATCATTGTCAATTTTCAATATATTTTATATATATTTAATCAACATATTAGTTTTAAAATTTCAGTTTGGATTTTGTTGCACAAAATTCGGATTGATTTAGGTGTGGTTTAGTTAATTTGGTACATGGGGTCGACTGTTTGAGGTTGTGATTGTAATTATGATTTTAATATTTTGGTTGCAGAATATTTGGCTGTTAAATGATGGTTGTGACTTTAAAAAGTAAAAAAAAAAGTCATGTATTATTAGTTTTAAGAGAAAAATCACAACAAGAATAAAATTAGTTATTTTGGTTGTGGATTTATGAAGAGAACTTTTAGGGCTGTGAAGACGCCTAATTGAAAAAAAAAAATGACTTTAAAACTTTTTAAAATCAAGTTAAAGCTCCTACAACCATTAACTTTTTAAAATCAAGTTAAAGTTTTAAAATTTTGATTCGGTTTCGAGTTGATGAATTTTGATTCAGTTAAATTTTTCCTTTCCTACCCCTATTTTTTATTTTCTTTTGTCTATTGATTTGAATCTAATCGTGATATATATTTCCCGGGTCTATAGTTTATAAATGTCATTTTCACACAAACCCAAAAATATATATAAAAACCTTCTCTTTTTGTTTGTTTGATTGATACCTAAAAGGCTAAACCCCAAATGAATCATTAATTTTTGTGTGTTGTCAAACAGATCACATTAGTCGTTATCCTTCAACTCTCAGCAGCTGCAATCCTTCACGACTCAGGATGGCTCAAGATTCTAACCATTGCTTACTTCTTTGGATCATTCCTCAACCACAATCTCTTCTTAGCAATCCACGAGCTAAGTCACAACCTCGCTTTCTCAACTCCTCTCTACAATCGTTGGCTCGGCATTTTCGCCAACCTCCCGATCGGTGTACCAATGTCGGTGACATTCCAAAAATACCATCTCGAGCATCATCGGTTCCAAGGAGTCGACGGTATTGACATGGACGTTCCTACTCACACAGAAGCTCATCTAGTGACCAATATCTTTGCCAAAACCATTTGGGTTTTGTTGCAACTCTTCTTTTACGCTCTTCGTCCCTTATTCATCAAACCAAAACCACCCGGTTACTGGGAGTTCGTCAACTTCTTCATTCAGATCGGTTTAGATGTATCCGTTGTTGTCTTCTTCGGATGGAGATCTTTCGCTTATCTAATCTTATCGACGTTTGTTGGAGGCGGAATGCATCCAATGGCCGGACATTTCATCTCGGAACACTATGTTTTTAACCCGAACCAAGAGACTTATTCGTATTACGGTCCGTTGAATTTGGTAACGTGGAGTGTAGGGTACCATAACGAGCACCATGACTTCCCGAGGATACCGGGACATAGGCTGCATAAGGTGAAGGAGATTGCAGGAGAGTATTATGAAGGATTGGAGTCGTATAAGTCATGGTCACAAGTGATTTATATGTATATTATGGATAGAACTGTTGGACCTTTCAGCAGGATGAAGAGGAAGCTCTCAACAGCAACTACTACACATAAATCTGATTAATTTACTTCTTCAACACTCCATTTTTTTTACATCTTTTTTGTTCCGTTTTGATATTTTTGGTTTACATTGGCTATTACATTTGATGATTTTTTTGTAATTTATTGGAGGAAATCTTGTGATCTTAGAATGGCTTAGGTCCATCTGATTAAATCTTATGTCTATATTACTATTTTTATAATAAAATTAAAAACCAAAAGATACATAAAATAATATTTTAATTTATCAATTCATGGTTAATCAGCTGGTCCAACTATGGTTCTGATTTTGTTAAGCTTCAGATCAGATCTAACATCAGCATTTCAAAACTGTTATTTTTGTGAACACATCCCAATGTGAAAAACAGAGCAATATATAAATAAGCTTCTCCAAAACTGTTAGAAAACAGAGCAATATGTTAACAAGCTTCTTCAAAACTGTTATTTTCTGAATACATATCTCAATGTGAAAAACAGAGCAATATGTTACTAAGCTTCTTCAAAACTGTGAATTGCTAAGGAAGGTAACTATGCATCTTGTGCTCTGGAAAAGCTTCTCCATTTTCTGCCATACCAAACTCTGAGTTTCTAAAAGCTTCCTCGCCTTCTCTTGTAAACTCGGGTGGCACCTTATGGTCTCACCATGGATCTGTCCAGATAGAAAAGTCATCGGATAAACCAGAGTTCTGTTAGAGTCGAGTTTCACAACACAACCTAAAAATTATTTGTGAAGACTTATGTTTCGTTGTTATGAGAAATGAAATTTCAATTACCTTCAGAAACAATCTCACAACTGCCTGCATAAACTCAAAGTTGTTTCTGCAAGTGATCTCATTGATGAAGTAATCCAGAAGTTGTCCAATTGATATAAACTCAGGTCTTTTAATAAGCTCTTCTTCAACATCTTCGTCTATAATTTCAAGCATCCGTAGCTCCATATCGAGAGCTGACGGGGATAAACCCTTTATGTAATCTGTGAAATCTGAAACTATAGAGAAACGTATTCCGTAGGGAATATAAACTTTTAATTTACATAATTTGACATTGATTAACATGTAAAAACATAAACAAAGACCTCACTTACAGTGTTTGGAATCCCACGAGGACTTGAGAAGTTTTGAGAATGGAGATTCCAATGCATCAAACTTCTTCATGCTATTCTGGGAGTCTTTCTTCTTTTCCTGATTCTCCCCATCATCTTCTGATTCATTTGACTTAAACAATATATCTCCAGAAAGCGAGGGAATCGAGGGCAAGAAGAAAGGAGCCTTTTCAGGTTTTTTTGGAGGCTCTATTGGTTTATTCCGGGCCTATGACAACATCAAACATATATTGTGATCATTTTCCACAAAAATTGGCACAAGAAACGAAGCAAAAAAACATCAACTTTAAGGTGAGAAGGGAGAGAATATGCAAACCTTTATTATATCCAAGTTGATCAAGCTTTGCCATTGGCTTTTTGGCAACAGAGACAGAGTAACAAGTTCCGGGATCTGTTTAGGGGAAACAGAGAAACTGGTAGCATTTTGGCTTTCTGAATTTTCTGAAACTTGCGTCTCCATATCATCATCAGCTTCAGAAGATTTCAACGCAGAGACTGAAGGCAATCTAACATTTACAACATCTTTCCCACTAGCATAGGAATTGACATTTGGAGCCCCAGAGAACATTAATTGGTTAACCCTAATAAAGGTCAAGGGGAGAGTGAACACGTTAAAACAATTACAGAAAAAAAAAAATTATATTTGTAATTTGAGAGATTATATTTATAAAATGGAGGCTTTGATTTGAGAACTTACCACAAGTACACCCCGTTCTGATCAGAATGGGCTGTTGCCAAAATGTCCATATTTGGTGATAAAGACAATGCTGTTATTGGCACATCGACATGCACTCCATCAATCTGTTTTGCCAGTATGACATCCCAAATTCTAAGACTTCCATCCATGCTAGATGAGAGGACCCACTTGCCATCTTCACTAAAGCACAAATCCGTTACACGGTCTGTATGACCTCTAAATTCACGAACCATCTTCAGTGACACAACATCATACAACCGGATAACAAAATCATCTGCCACCGTAGCCAAAAGACCTACCAAGTGATGAGGAATTAGCACAATCAGCGACAATGAGGTGGTGGTAGACAATGAGAAGACGACCAAAAAAAAAAGACGATACAAATGTGAGAACGTACAAGCAAAAAAGAAGTAGGATTAGATTAAGCAAATTTACCATTTACACGGTGGTAAACAATTTTGACCAATGAACACCCAACATCCCACCGGGACTTCAGTTCCCGCTTTTTGAAATCCCAAACCTGTATTTCGCAAATAAAATATTACAAACAGTCTATTTTGAGTCATAGACCAGAGATATCAGCAAGAGTCAATGCTGAGAGGTAGCCATATCAACTTAGCAATTAATTACTTAAAAGAGGAACAAAGGCGCATCATTTATTCTATCCAATCATAAGACAAACGAAAACGTTCCGAACCTTTACATCCCCATGATATCCTGCACTTATCATGAGTGTGTTTGTGGAGTCGCAAGCAACTCCAATCACTTCCCCATCATGGGAGTAACTTCTTTTCTCTGACAGATCCAAGTAACTACCACGGCTGATTCCAGACTGGAGGTTGAATCTCTCGATCCAGCCACTCGCAGTTCCAACTACTGCAAAGTTTCCACACGCACTGATTGCACAAGCCTGTCAGACAAGCAACTTTTAGAGCTCAATAACCACTAGAGACAAGAGAAAAAGATCAGTACTGCTAAAAGGGAATTATTCATAGATACCACGAGCTTCTGAACATGCTAAAAGGAACCATGGTATGACACAACTGAACAAACGTTTTCAGTCCACTTCTACACACTTCAAAGGGGAACAATATATGCATTATAAAGACTCGACAACATTTTAGCCTAACTAGGTGAAACTCAGTACTTCTTGTGACAAGTAGATGGTTATCTAAATGAACCTATGGAGAGGGGGTCAATATTCCAAAGTCCCAGTTCTAACAGTAATCAGTTTCCACCTATAAGAACTAAAGCACTTTTACATTTCCCGTTCAGAAGAGTGATAAAAATCAGGAGTAAGGACAGTCGAGTTCAATCTTGAACCTTAATCGGTGTTGGATTCTCAGGGCATGGTTTGAGGATATGTTCTCCAAGAACAAAGTTCTGAAGTCTCCATACATATGCTTCTGCTGTATCCATATGGCACGTAACCACATTGCACCAATCACGCTCCCTAATTTCCGCTTCAATTTTCGGAAAGAAATGAATAACAGTCATTACGGTGTAAAACAAGAAAATAACATATGTCATGGGAGATGCAATTTTCTCTTCATCAACATGCAAATTCATAGAACATAACATGAGGTAAAATCTAAGCTTCACTTCACAAGGTCAGTACTAACTCCATGGGAATGAACTAATAAAACTGTTGGCACTATTGTGCCAACCACATTGGACCTAATTACTGCTCTGCCCATTTTGTAGAAATCAATTGGCTTCAAGTTTTTGTTTCTTCAGACATCATGATATTAAGAATGTGATTGAGAGAAATTGACCAACATAATTATATGACAAAATAATAAAAGATCAACTATTATAGATAAGTACCGCAATCAAACGCAATAACAGGCTTCAATTTCAGCTCTTCCTCCTACATAAATAGAAAAGCAAAAGAGTATAAGCAAAAAATCAATTAACTCCAAGCACACATAACATATACAACTATTTCCAAACACGGAGAACATCAGAAACGCGATATATAAGGTGTGCCATTTGTCAAATTCGATCAGAACCGACTAGAGCACGCTAACTGACCGTTAAAGAAAAATCAAAAGAAATCCTCTAGCTATACCTTCAATCGGAGTTTTTTGGCTCGCCTGGATATGTGTCTTTGAGAAAGCTCTCTACTTTGTTGCTCCTGATGAAGTAATTAAGGGAAAGGAAGACTGTTATCATCAATGGACATCAAATCTATAGGAAGAATACATACCACAAATTGAGAAACAAGCTACTCATTAACATTAAAGAGAACAATCAGATTCATGGGCAATCAAACAAATACATTGGTAAAGAAATTCCCGTCAAAAGAACTGAAAGGCAGGGAGAGCGAAAGATAAGAAAGACTAAGTTTTTGCAAGTGACATACAAATATACTAGCCAATTATGTAAACTTTGCATTTAAACCAGAAGCTAGTGAGAATTATTATTATTAATTAATTAATTTATCTGACAATACTGAACGCTACAATCTTTTACGATTATCAATTCAGCTAAATAATGCCGACGGGGGACTAGTTTCCTAACTTTTGTGGTCGTAAAGTGACAAATGAATAGTCAAAGTCTAAAATCTCACAAAAAAGTTACGGACTACCTATAGGTTCTGTAGCTGTGCGATTTCAAAATCCTGATATAGAATCGTTACTAAATCTGTAACTTATCTTACCTGGATGACAGAGAACAGGCGGAAGGCACGATCCTGGCCAGCAGACAAAATGTGTCGTCCATTAGAGTAGAACCTACCAAAAATAGAAACCAATTATGATTACAATACAACTTCTTGGCATGCCCTTGCCACCATGGAAAAACACTCTTTCTAAGAAACACAAATATTCATTCATCACTATAGAGATAGTCCCAGTTCCATCAATAAATGAACGTTTTTTTAGTATCAGCAGGATGACTAATATGAGTTACTTTAACAATAAATAGAGATCATTAGTGCTAATTACATACCAAAAAAAACCATAAAGTGTCGCAAGTAAAGAACCAAGGAAAAGGCAAATAGAAGCAATCAAATCATTCAGCAATATGTGAATGCCCAAGCTAATTACCTGATACACAGGGGAGGGGCACTATGCCCAGAGCGAAAGCGTAATAGACGAGGATCACCATCATTTCTGTCAAAAATCCACATCTACAGATACGAGGTACCAAAAAAATAAATCATGTGGCATAGTAGAAGCAAATAAATTTGGCAAGTAAGAGAAAGCTCAGCTTACTTTGACTGAGTTATCTGCTGATGCACTCATTAGCACAGGCTCATTTGCTAAAAAGTTCAATGAGATTATAGAACTGTCATGTGCATCCCTAATGACCGACTGAAGCCTTTTTTTGTTAAGATTCCAGATGCTTATCACACCAAAAGAACTTCCAGATGCAAGAAAGGGACGCCCATCTAACATGACAAGATACACATGTTAGCATTGAAAAGTAAATAACCTTTATTAGCTGTAGAAGAGGATAGTAACAAAAGCTACTAGTACAATTACAACCTTTGGCGTGTGTGGAAAACCTACTAACAGCCTAAAGTCATCTTTTGAAGTCGTAATATGTGGACAATTCTATTCATGAAATATGACTTTGCATAGATGGTAAAGCTATGTAATGGAAAAGTAAATATTTAGCTCCATTTAAAGACAATAGGGAAAGACTGTTTTTCTGGTCGCCACACTCGTAGATATCAGCACGAAAAGGTTAATAAACTCGAACCTGCTGCGAAATCAGATTTAAATGGTAATGGAAAAAAAAAGCACTCACACATTGGACAAAATGAACTACAAAACCTCAATGTTTACCTGTACTGAAAGACAAAGCAGTGACGGCACCTCGTGAGGCATGTTCAAATGTTACGATCTCTTCGTCCAATTTTATGTTATGCACATGGATCTTTCCATCAGCACAACCTATGGCAACAACATCCAAGGCAGGGGATGAAACACAACTGCAGACAGATGAACCCCAACCCTTAAACTCATAGAGCATCTTCTTAGTATTTATGTTCCATAGCTGCAGCGGACCCTCTTGGCTCCCTACAAGAACCTACCCACGTGGTTTCGGGTAAGAGAAATTTGCAAAAGACTTTTTTAAAGGCTTGCCGAAAGAGGACGCCAACTAAAAATATGAAAGAAAATTGAACCAAGTAGGACAAACCTTGTTCAAATAAGTATCTGGGTGAACAATACAACTAGGAGTAAACTTTCCACAAAGCTGAACATGTCCAATTGGAGCTAGATGTTCTTCAATTCCTTTGAACGCCCATATGAACATATTTCCCTCTACATCAAGACTTAGGACGTGTTCTCCAAACAAAAGAAGCAAGTCGACTTTAGCAACATGCTTGCTCCAAGTTGCTACCTACATATAGCAACAAGAACTCCAGCTCTAAAAAACACTCGTGGATATAAAAACACAAGGAACCCCAACTTTACAAGAGTCAATTATCTTCGAGCATTTTTTAAGCCTATTTATGATGCATATATTACCCTCCTAAGTTGAAGCCAAAACAAAGTCACGAAGTAGCCACTAGCCAGATGGAAAAAAGACAGATTTATGGAGACATACATACCTGATGAGCACGCTTAAAAACTGCGATTTCATTTCCAAAAGCAGCAAATGTGAAGTCACGGTAAGAAGCTAGAGCTCTGATTTTCTTTGGGAGTTGAGGACCTTGGTATAACAGAAATTAGATTATAAGAAAATCAAGCTAAATGGAACACAGCCAAACATAATTACACTGCATAGAGCTCAGCTTAGACAAAACCCAATCCTAAATGCATAAACTTTAGCAAGAAAACGTTCAAAATACAAAAATTTAAGCTTCAGAAAAAGGAAAAAACTTACTGATAATGACTAGATTTAGCCTGGCACACTGCAAGAAATTAAAACAAGAGAAAATTAACTCAACAGGAAACGAAGTAAATAAATAAAAGCGACGGCTTTACATTATATATCTGGAAAGCTTTGCCGACGCTGACGGTGACGAAGGTCTCCGTGCCCAATCGCTGAACGGAGAACGGAACAGTGCTCGTTATGTATCCTATTGCTCTAAACGGTTCGAAAATTCCCATCTTCGAGTACTGACTGGTTCGAAGAAGGAGAGTGCGAACTGTGCGACTGCACAAGACCCGAGAAATTAGGGTTTCTACGTCACAGCGGAATGGGAAAAATTAGGATTATCAATGGTCTAAGAAGAAAATCGAAGAAAGCTTTAAGAGTTTGAGAGAGAAAACGCGGCGCAGGAGCGATGGAGAAGAAGAAGAAGAAAGTGACACACAGGGTTTAGGGTTTAAGAAATAACAAATTAAAAAAAATTCCCATTTTTTGGATTTTTTAAATTTGAGTAGAGGTGGACATTTGGATTTTGGTTTAGTTCGGTTTATTATCAATTTTTTTTGTTTTTGCTCAATTTGATTTGTGAAATTTTTGTCTCGATTAAAAAATGAATTTATGACGAATTTTGGTTTCTTGATTTAATTCGGTTTAGCTGTACCAATTTTGGTTTATATCATTAATTATATCGAATCGATTCTGATCAAGTTATAAATTGATTTTTCATTTGGTTCAATTTTGTTTTTTATTCCGTTTTCTTTACCAACAAATAAAGGAGTAATCTCCGCCGTCAGATCTTAAGGAACAATTGAAGTTAATTCTAGCCGTCAGATCGAGTTTTCTTTGTTTCAGGCCGAGAAGTTGGTCTCTGTGTCTTTTGTTTCTCACAAAAACGATTATGTTGATACAAGGGAGGCAAAAGTCATGAATCTGATATGCAAAGAAGAGTTTCTTCAATCATAGAAATAACCAGACAAACCTTGAGTAACATCAATGTCTGTAACACCTAAACATGTTTTTATTACCAGAACTAGAATCTTCTCACCAAGACAAAAAGCAGAGAGACTATTACTTACTCAGACAGAGTTGCTTTGAGGTCACCACTGTCACTTAGCTCCATAATGATATCACATCCTCCAATTAACTCACCTTTATAGTAAAGCTGAGGAAAAGTAGGCCAGTTTGAGAAATTCTTAATCCCTTGTCTTACTTCTTCATCAGTCAAGATATCGAACGATCCGAAACTCACATTTTCTCCTCTCAGGGCCTTCACGACTTTGGAGCTAAATCCGCATTTCGGCTCATCTGGTGAACCTTTCATGAAAAGCATAACTTTTTCGGAGTTAATCAACGTCTTCAATCTATCTTCAAGACTCTGTTTTTCGATGATCCCTTTCTCGGACAAAACCTTTTTCAGCTCACCGCTCTTTTGCATCTCCAAGACAATGTCTGATCCACCCATAAGCTCGCCTTTGACGTAGAGCTGAGGATAGCTCGACCAGTTTGAATACACTTTAAGCCCTTGACGAACTTCGTCATCTAGAAGTATATCGAAACTCCCAAACTCGATTTTTTCTTGGTTCAGAATTTCAACCACTTTCCCACTGAACCCACACTTGGGTTCTTCCGGATTTCCTTTCATGAACAGCATAACTGGATTGGAATTGACCAGGCCTTGGAGCCGAGCTCGAAGGGTCTCACTTAACCCTGTGTTGCCTGAAGTTATCCCTCCTCCTTTTCCAGCTTCATCCTGACTTTCTTTTGAACCAACGGTAGTGATTCCAAGTTCTTTGAAAGCATCTGTTAATTCACCACTCTCGTGCATCGCTATCGCAATATCAGATCCACCAAGAAGCTCTCCTTTGCAGTACAGCTGAGGAAACGTTGGCCAGTTAGAGAATTTCTTCAAACCTTCTCTCACTTCGTTGTCCGAAAGTATGTCGAAACTTCCAAAGTCAACCTTCTCCTCTTTCAAAATGTCAACTACTTTCCTGCTAAAGCCGCACCTAGGCTCTTCCGGAGTGCCTTTCATGAATAACATGACAGAGTGGGAATTGGTGAGTTTTTCCAAACGGGCTTTGAGAGCATCAGTGGTGGATACAGGCTGAGCTCGGTCTCCCGCAGAAGCTTTCGCATTCTCCTTCACAGTTTCCAGAATCGTTGGCCCTGCAGCCAATCCTAGGCTTGCAGGAGCAGCAGGCTCAGAAGAAGTACTAGAACCGGCAATTTTGCCGACCTTATTGGCTAAACTTGATGGATCTGCCCCTTCAAGTGTATCCACAGTTTTTCCATCCTTCAATAAGAAATTTGTAGGGGAAAAGAAAAGAAAGGAATTTCAGTCAGAAGAAGGTAACAACTTTCAGAACAATCACAACAGTGCAGGAGAAACAGATTCAAGCTTTAAAAACACGCTCTGAATCTAGGAAGACAGAAAAAATTGCAACCAAGCGAAGCAAAACGAAGAAGCAATGAGTTTGATTTCATCAAGATTTTGACACTGATGAAGTACTACTGATCAAAACAAAAACCCTAATCCTAAACCTTTCACTTTTAAACTTTCGATCAATGAAAATAGCGAAACCCAGAAGATTACCTTGAAGAAGACGAAATACGGCACAGCAGCAACAGAGTAAGCCTCAGATATCTCAGGATGCTCCTCAGCTTCTACCTGAGAAGAGAAGCCGTAATAAAAACCAAAAACTAATTACACAGGAAGGAGATAAAACGATTGATCAGGGATTTCAGAAAATAACGACGAACCCTAAAGAAATGAGCACGGGGGAAATCGGTAGCGAGATGAGAGAAAACTTGATCCATCTGCTTCGAAGCATCACACCACGAAGCCCAGAAGTGAAGCACGACTGGTGCGCCGCTCTGGCGCAAGTTATCAAGCTCCGACTTTGAAGCAATATCCTTCACCGCACCACCCATCTTCGAAGAGAAAAGAGATCTACGATTAGACTACACGGCCGCTTCTCTCTCGGAAGAAGAATCTCGAGCACTTTTTAACCAATTACGCTGGAGACAAAAGTGAGAGATGTCTTATGTTATGTATGTGTAAATAAAGTAAAAGAATTAGGGCTTTTTTGTATGGAATGTGATGCTAATTTGCTAATTGATAAACCACTCATTTAGTTTCCTTAATTACCCTCTAAATTTTATAAATCCTGCGAATTAGGATACTAATTAAAGAAATTGTAGGAATCAACCCTCGTTCTCGAATTGGATTCTGAGATAAAACAGAATATTTCTGCAATCTTCCTCAAAGTGTCTTGTTTCTGTCAGAGGATCTCATTCTCTGACAAATTCACAAACAACACAATGTTTTTTGTCTGAATTTTAAATTCCTCCGAGTCTCCACTCTATGATTACCAAATTTTATCGAGGGAAACCCGGTTAAGGATCATATGTGAACCGGTTATTTATATTATACATAGCCAAACCCATTACAACAAATCTGTGTAGAGTCACTTGTACAAAAGCTACAAGTTTTTTTACAACAAAGCTTCTCTTAGAGTCTTTTACTTTCACAGTATCAACTGGATAAATCTTTGAACCATCGATTACTGACTAAATCGCCTATTTACATTTGTAACAATGGTGCGGATAAGATCCTTTGATCCTGTTTTCAGTTTCAGGTCGCGAGTAGCAGAGACCCGCAAGCATCAGAAGCATGCTTGCCTTCTCCAAAAACCAAGTTTCCTCTCACAAATGTTGAAACCACTTTGCCTGATAATCTTCTTCCCAAATAAGCTGAGATACTCTATTGTCACCACAAGAAAGCAAACATAACATAAAGATTAGACATTTGGGTTTTTTCGGGTGTAACCATAAAGCTTTTAAACTCTTTGTACATACAGGGTGTTTGAAGTGGATGGGATGATCTTCATCGAGATCAAATTCGACTTCAGGTTCCCACACGACAATATCTGCGTGTTTCCCAACCGCAATCGCTCCCTGTAATTTAAAAAGATCACACAACCGTTTTGATCTATGAGTTCTTAGAATCTGCGACTAATAGAGAATATTGAAGCTGTGGTATATTATTATAATCAGGCACCTTAGAGTGTAGTCCAGCGAGTTTGGAAGGCCTATCGCTCCACCAAGAAGCTACCTGCTCGAGAGTCACTCCATACTTTTTTCCGTAAGACCATGTGACCGGAAGAACAAACTGCAGTTGGCTCCCAAGACAAAAATCCATGAGTTTTTTTTGTCCTCTCACAGTTTCTACATTTTTCGGCTTCATCATTACAAAGAATATCGATATGTATTACATCGATAGCTAGAGATTGTTAAGACTTGTAACGAACGAACCTGTAAAGACGATATCCCACCCCATGCTTTCAAGAAGTTACCATCACTCAGGAGTTTGAGTTCAGGCTTTGTAGGTGAATGATCAGAGCTCAGCATATCAATGTCTCCTTCCTAAACCAAATCGAAAGTTCAGAGATCAAGGACATGAGCAACAGAGAGGTATAATGACTGAGAATTGCAAAACAAAACTATACCATCATAGCTTCCCACAACTTTTCTCTATTGGCTGCATCGCGTATGGGTGGGGAGCATTTGAAACGAGTATCGCCTTCTGGAATCTCTTCGGCGGAGAAGGCTAGGTAATGCGGACATGTTTCAACGGTAACACTGACTCCTTTGCCTTTTGCTTCCTTAAAACCAACCAAATTTAAGAAAAAGTATTGCATTTTTAGAAATGAGGAACACCCAAATGATATTGCTTTAACTGCTCAAAATCCTAAATACCTTTATCAAATCCAAGGAAGAACTGGCATCAGATAAATGCACAATATGAACATGCGCTCCTTCTGCAGAACCACCAATCCTTGTGTTCTCAGCAACCAATAATAGATTTCTGATTGCTCCCTCCTCCCTAATTGCTCGAATAAAGATTCGTTTCAGGTACAATGACCATTTTGTAAGAACTTATATAGAACGAAAGAATGCAGAGTCTCACCATGAAGTTGGCCTGGTTTTCAAATAAGTCAGGTAAGAACGAGGATCATTATCGCTGCCATCTTCAACCTCTGAATCTTTTTCGATCTCTGCGTGTACAAGCAATGGTCGCCTGTATTTAGCTAATACAGATAGTCCTTCCTGCAGAAACAAACAATATGAACAAGACAAGAGCCAATCAGCGATATTGTAATAATTCCTGAATCATGAGAAAGGATCATAATTGACTCAAGAAACAAAACCTTTATATGAGTGACGTTTGTCATTGGAAAATCGTTGATTCCTGAAGGACACATAAAGGACTGAACAAAGATTGAGAGAAGTCACGTTAGACAGAAAAGACTATTAAAACCTGAAGTGACAGCCAAGCATTGAGAAAACAAGAAGCATAAAGTTTCATAGGACACATAAGATATACCTTGAGACCAAGAACTCCAGCATCTAAGAGAGACTCAAGAGCACTTGAGTTGAGTGCATTGTCAGGAACCAGACCTCCCCAAAAACCTAGAGAAAAAAACCAAAAAGAGGTTTAGGGAAAGAGCTTCTTCATTAATCAACAGATGTGGTAAGGTTTGCTAGCAAAGAGTTTTTACCAACATCAACATGTATTCTGTTTTTCGCAGCTTCAATCTGTAAAACGCACACATTGCTCGATTTCAGACAAAATTGAAAGCTGTATGCATAGCGTGGACCTTACAACTGGAAACTAAAGAGGCTCGCTTACCTTGAGTTTCAAAGTTTCAGGAGATACAGTTGAAGGGCAGCTGTTTAAGGGCATGTCAACCAGTGTGGTGATACCTCCTGTCATACAGAAGTTGAAGAAAGCTCAAGATAACAAGAAAGTAAGCGAAGAGACAAAACAGAACACTCTTGCAACTAGAACAGTCTGTCTCACTGCACTGTTCTGTCAAAGAAAAAGACGAATTTTAAAAAACAGAATTTATTACCAGCAGCAGCAGCCTTTGTTCCAGAAGGAAACCCTTCCCATTCACTTCTTCCAGGATCATCAAGATGAGCATGCCTTTACAACAACACAAAACAAGAGGAGAATAACAGGTGAGGTATAGTTCCAAGATTTCTAGGTTAACGAAAACAACATTCTAGATTACATGGCATAGAACTAGAAAAGGTCGAATCATATGATGGTTTTAAGATGACATACACATCAACGAGACCAGGCATGATGACAGCTTCTCCATAGTCAATCACTTTCACTCGAGTCCTTTGCCCCTTATGCCAATCTACTTCCTTCACCACTGACACAATAATGCCTCCGTTCACTTCCACTGCATCCGTCAATTATTGCGATCAACGAAATAAAGTCGAATTATGTTGACTGGCAAAAAGCGCCGTTCCAAAAAAACAACAGTGGAGCTTAGCCCTGGGTTTTTCCAAGCTAATAAAGCGATGTTGCGTGTGACTAAATGGCTATATGTATATTCAAAGCTTTGAGAATGAAGAAATCGAGAGAAACTGGTGTTTTCTTTTCTCAAGTTAGCTGATTTTTCCCCCTTTTGGAGCGTAAGTGGCCTAATCCTAATCATAATCATGTGTGCAAATTACCTAGTCTTAATCTTCATAAGAAATTAACATGAATCAACGAGAGATAGAGAGGGATTCTGATTTGTTGAAAACAACGTACCAGAACCAGAGATGAGACCATCAGGTGTGACGATGCGTTTGCTAGAGATCCAATAGTGATCATGAGGAAGAAGACTGCACTTGTTCCCTTGCGTCGCCTGTAAACAAACATCGGAATCAGTAGAGAGAGAGAGAGAGACAGGGAAAGAGACAAAGCCGCCATTTTCGCCAGCTGTCACGTGACATAGATACAGAGATAGAAACGAACAAAACAAAATAAACAGACCTGGAAAGAGCGAGAAGCGAAGAAGACGGAGAGAAAAGAAGCGATTAGAGCGAGAAGAGGCAATAATCTCCATTGAAGCAGCGACCTCTCCATCTCTCTCTCTCTCATCTCAGAGTGAGGAAGAAGAAAAAAGGCCCTTAATTGGTTATAAGGTTGGGCGGCCCACAAGGATTATAAAAAACCCAAAGATTCCTAAAGATGCATTCTCGAACAATCTGGGACTCTACAAGGACCGTTGGATTGTGGAAACGATTCTGAAGATCGACGGTTGTGGAAAGATATAGAGCAAGTTGGAGATTCAGTCATGAGGTCACTTGTGCATTCAAGTTGGATCCCACTCCGAGTCCTTCTTTTTTTCATCTAAGAATTTTATTGATACATCAAGCTGGTAAAAAAGCGAAATCCTTCTTAAACCAAAACTAGCAAATTTATAGAACTTCCAGAAATAACAGCTCTAATCATCCGGGAAAAAAACAAAAAAAAACTATAGAAAAAATGACACAATAGAACTATAACGGCACTCTCAGTCTAAGGGAAATTGCTCATTTAATTCCTCAAGTATTTGCAATTAACGATCCCCAACTATTGCTTGTGCCAATAAATTCATCAATTTTTAGTTGACTTCGCAAATTAAAGATTAAAAAAGTCAGACGTTAACCTGAAAACGGCGAACTGTGAATACTATTTATCCATCATCGAAATATTTTCATTTAATTCTCCAACTATTTGAAATTGGCATATTAAATCCTCAACTATCACATACGCAGAATAATTCCTCAACTCGTGGTTGATTTCGCAAAATCGTGATAAAATAGTCAACCTTTAACCTAAAAAAAAATTGATCTTTATCATCGTTCATACATTTTTCCGCCTCATCTACCGTTTAGAAAGTGTCCACATGTAAGACCAACTTTCAACATGCAATGTAAATGGAATGCCAACTCGTTAATAACAATAAAATATATATTCCGATATTGATATATGGATCTAACTTAGATCATCTAAGGTTTGATTCTAAATCCAATATAAAATATTGAACTAAAATTCAAGAACTCATCATGTATGGTCCATAAAGTAATCTAATCACCATGAATAATAAGAAAATACATAAACCGCACATTAAACTTTTCTAACAAATCAAGCCAAAAAAACTCCTTATCTCTCAATTTAAAAAAAAAAAAAAAGATGTAACCCTTTATAATCAAGTAGATTCAGAAAATTAACAAAACCTAGAACTACACAATAAAACCATCTAGTAAAAAATGTTTGAACGATGGCGAAGATCAAAACTTTTTGAAGTTAACGATTAACTATTGTTATCACGATTTTGCGCAGTCAACCACGAGTTGATGAATTATTCTGCGCATGTGATAGTTGAGGATTTAATATGCCAATTTCAAATAGTTGGGGAATTAAATGAGAATTTTTCGATGACGGATAAATATTTTTAACAGTTCGCCGTTTTCAGGTTAACGTATGACTTTTTTAATCCATAATTTGCGAAGTCAACTAAAAGTTGGGGAATTTATTTACGCAAACAATAGTTGGAAAATAAAATCGGTAATTGCAAATACTTGAGGAATTAAATGAGCAATTTAATCTATTTTTTGCCTTATTATTTAATAACGGGCACTCTATATCTAAATTCTTTTGTCGATTTTCTTTTCCTTTGACAACTTCTTATATGGACTTTTAAAACAAATATACATTTATAGATGAGGTATTTACACTATGAGGTAGTTTTTTTCAAAGTTATTACACTATGAGGTAGTTTTTTGCGAAGAGGTAGTTTTTCAAAATTATCATACCAGATTGTCCATACCAGACTGTCCACAAATCATCATCCACAAATCGTTT